>JAJOOR010001128.1:0-164953 GCA_036250505.1 Solanum acaule
ATTAAAAGGGATTAATTCACCCCCCCCCCCCCCCATCTTGTACTCTTATCTTTAATATAAACATGGAAATATTTGGAAGAAGCACATGAAAAAGATATGTGCTCAAGAGTTGTATAGAATTTACTGAACCTTTGGTTAGAAAAAAAGACAGATGTAAGCTTTTAGTTTGTGAAGATGAGTGCTCCAAAGTTAGAACTTCACATATCCTTTTTTACGGTTTCAACTCTTTATATACAACAATGCATGAGTGTTAATCAAATTAAGAACACTATACAAAGTCTCTTCAATCAATTTAAAAACACCTCATTCAATATTATCATTTATATAGGTATGAAAAATATAGTGAACTATGGATGGATGAAGGCTATAATATATGGATACAACCTTTGCCAAAGTTATTGTAATCCTAGTTATTATTTCTAGAAAGGATTTTTCCTTTGACGTTATTAATTAAAAGGATACTTTCTTGACATAAAATAATAGCTCTAAAGCAATGGAAGGATATTTAAGAAATAAAATGGTTGAAAAAGGATTATGTCATAAGAAGAATAAAGGTGGAGATAATGAAAGAAATAGTGGAATTTTCTTCTAATCTCAGTTACACATTGAGGCATGAAGTGGAGGGCTTGTATCTAGAGTCTTCTATAGTAAAAATGTAACAACGAAATTAAAAAGTGATCTTTATAGTTAAAGTGTCTTTGTTGTATGTGGTGGATTGTTAGATAGTCAAGAACTCCAATGTTAAGAAGTTGTATGTGGTGGAGTGTTAGCCAGTTAAGAACTCCAATTTTCCTTATTTTTTTTGCGAGATGTTGATGAATACACTATTTAAATGAGCCTTTTAAGTGAACATGTTGAAAGTGCCAAACCTAAATAGAGAGGAGTAGAAATAAATGTTTCATGGGAATGTGACCAACTAGTATGAGTTTAAACTCTAATTGTCTAATTGATATGCATATATCTCTTTCATCTGATTACAATGCCTCTTTTATCTTGGATTGTAGGTTCCAGAGGACGACTTTAAGGCTAATGCTTATAAGAAGGAATGGAACAAGGAATCTAAATTACCTGTAGACTACATTAAGAGAGAAGACATGAAAATCAAAGATGTGGTTATGAAACATGTATTGCATTTCCTTCCTAGTAAATCATTGATGAAGTTTCTAGCAGTGGCCAATGAATGGAATCATTGGATAGTTAGTCCGTTAGTAGCATACCAGCAAAGCATGTTATTCTAGAAACTTTCAGGCTATTTTTATCAAATTGTGGATGTGGATTTCCAATCATATCCTAATTTATTGTCTCTGGACCAATCTATGAATGGAGTCCCCCTTTCTTCCCTTGGTTTCTTGCCTGAAAGGATTAAGAGAAAACCATCATTATTTATTTTGTGCGTATTCTTGAAGAGGATCATAAAAAGGGCAACTTAGCAGGGAAAGAAATTCATGAATTCAATGAAGCAAATAAAGAGGAGACTATTTTTTCAAATGAGAAAGAAAGCTTTATTTAATAAAATAAAGATAAAGATTGTTCTTTATGTACTTATCAAGGTAAACAAAAACTTATCCCAACCCTTTAGTTATTTCAAATAAAGTTGTCAGAGACTTGAGTATGAAATTTAAACAATCTCTTAGTGAGGTTGCTTTGTATTAATATGCAAATAGAGTGTGACCATACACTAGTTGCTTATGGTTGTGGAGCTAAAATTGTCATTGATTGTGATCTTAGAAAGTTTGAAGTAAGTGTTATGTGAAGTATGGAAAAAATGTGGTACAAAGTGTTTCCTTAAATTCCTGTGATAAAGGTGAATTTATTTCTTCTTTAGCTACTAAGAACACTAAAAATGTGATTGACGATAAATGCCTCTTTCCTAATGAAATTTATTGTTACAATTCTTTATATTGTACAGACAGGAATGTATTTTGTGATAGTCCGCTTAAAATTGATCATGAAAATTGTAATGATATGAATTTTAGCCTAAGGAATATCAAAATATCAATATATTTTTACAGTCATTTATTTTTGTAAATATATCAAGAAGGTTCGGAAAGTGATCTTTTTGTCGATAATGTGAGTCATTCTTTGAGTTGTCCTAAAGTTTATAGTGTTATTATCGTAATTTAAAAATTGAGTTTAAAGATGTGAACACTATTGATGAAGTCCAATTGAATGATTCATTCCCTTTTAATTAGTGTTCACTTGAAAAAAGTGATCATCATACATTGCATGCAATTAACGCGATGTAGATCTGTTACACTCTCAAGATGATATTTTAATTGAATTATGTTTTAGTTTTAAAACACTTTTTGAAAAAAGTGTATATCAGATGGTGAACCCACTGTATTTAAGCCTTATGGATACTTACCGTTAGATCTCTTTTTTAATGAGCTTTAATCATTTTCAACTATTTGAGATTTGAATAAGAAGTTTTCACTATGTATAACACTTCACACTCTTCCATGAGAGAATTCCTTCATTTTTTGTTAATAATATGAAAGTTAACAAAAACAATACACAAAAAATTTCATGTACATCATGTTCAACAAAACAAGTCATTTCTTTCGTATCTTCTTTCTTAAGGATATATTCAACTTTAAATAAAATATTAGTAGGTTTGCATTTTTTAATGAGTTGTAACTCCAAATTATGTCATTCCGCTACAATGAAATTGTTTCTTTCTAATATGCTACAATGAAATTGTTTGTTTTTTGTTTTCCGAGTTTTTGTTTGTTTTTAATTATCTCAACTACAATGCAGGTCAAGATAAGATTATATTTTGATAGGGGTTTGCAATGATTGTGGTATGATTCCGTTGGGCATATAGTTGTCCAACAGTTATAGCTAATAATAATTGATTCATTAACAATATCAATAGTTGAAATCCTAGATCCACCTTTGGTAGAGGTAAAAGTTATTTTTTTATAAAGATTCTCAACTCAAGTACGCATATCAAAACAAATTTAAAATGAGAAAACAAAAGTAATGGAGACATCATAAATATTAGGGAAATCATTCTAAAGAATATTTATGATGTCTCCATTACTTTTGTTTTCTCATTTTAAATTTGTTTTGATATGCGTACTTGAGTTGAGAATCTTTATAAAAAAATAACTTTTACCTCTACCAAAGGTGGATCTAGGATTTCAACTATTGATATTGTTAATGAATCAATTATTATTAGCTATAACTGTTGGACAACTATATGCCCAACGGAATCATACCACAATCATGCTGCTTATAATAATGACAGATAACTGATGAAAACACTATCAAAGATACTTCATCCAATACTAAGCATCAACGATCGTTCAATAGTAATATAACTCAACTAGTGAGTTGGGGTCGAATCCCAACGGAGTAGTTCGTACTCAAGGATCAATAGAAAGGCATAAATATGTTCAAGTCAATCATAGTTAAAAACATTTACGAAGAAAAACATAATTCAAGTTTAAGGTGACACAAGTGTCAAATATCAAGGGGGTTTGTTTGTATTATCAACTAAAACAACGAATAACACGAAAATACGAATATGGAGACAGGATTCTTGGGATGTGATAGGATTATGAGCTAAGGTAAACAACTTGGTAATTGCAATTAATAGTAAACAATTGTAAATCGGTGAATAAGCTAGAGTTTAGTGGGGGTAAACTTTCTCTCAAACACCAATAAGCAGCAATGAAGCACAACCTTCGCTTTAGTCCATTCACTCTCTCGAGTTGAATGTGTGGAAAAGGGTTTAGGGGTCACTCTCTCGAGCTGAATCCATGACAACCCAATACCCACAGACCATCGATTCAGTAATCTTGGTTTTAAAACCTCTCTCTTGAGCAAGCCAAAAACACCAAGTCAAGATTTTATTTGCAACTACAACCCACCATAATTACTGAATGAAATCACTTTTAAACAACAAATAAACTATCAATTAACAATACCCAGTAGTTCAATCAACCCATAATCACACCCCAAGAATTGGGGTTTTAACTAGACATAGTAAATAGGTAACAATTGTTACCAAGTTGTGTTTCCATCAACTGGGTACGATTGATATAGTCTTTACAAAGGTCTAAGATGAAGAATTTTCAACACCCACTTCAAATTTCTTCGAAATGGAAATCTTCAAAGCTAAGGAAATATTGTCTTTAAACTCAGTTCTAAGTTCTCAAACTTCCAAACTGAAAAATATTATGTTTCAACAAAAGATCAGATACTAGGCTAAAAATTTAAACAAGTATTTATAGTTGTCAAAAAGTGTGCTGCGGAGGTTCACTCGGCGCAGTTAGTCCGGATCGCCGATCCAATCGGTTGTCTGCCCTTGGTCATTTGCGTAGCCTTTTCTTTTTGCCTTCAGCATTTTCAGGATCTGTAACTTTAGGCGATATAGCACTGTATTGCGGAACCGTTCGGCGACTTGCCAACTTCTCTTTTCTCTCACTAACTAGATTTACTCCTTCAGGACTTGGCACTTTGGAACATTAGGCGAGACCCTGGCCATTCGGCGACTCGCCTAATGGATTAGGCGATCCTCAGGCCTTCTTTCCTTAGTTCTTTGAGCTGCCTTGTTCTTTTTTGCTCAATAGTGTCCATGCTTTGTTCCTCAATCCAAATACCTGAAATTCAAGGATTTACATCAGTTATTGGTACATAATATGCTTTTGAGGACACTAAATCTATTCAAATAAAGCTCTAAATGAGTCCAAATTGTGGACTTATCAACACCACCAACTTAAACTTTTGCTTGTCCTCAAGTAAAACTCAAGTTCAGCAGTTCAAAAAGGATGTCTCAAACAGTGTTGCACAAGATCCAATCATGAATGCACACAAAAAGACTTAACTTTCTCATGCACAGATCAATTGTGCACTCAAAGAGTGAAGTTGTGACTCACCAATATCAAGGAATCTCAAGATCACAATACTTGCTTCAAATGCAAGTTTAAGCTCAACAAAGGTATTCAATTGGCCTCACACAAAGAATGATTCCATATTCACACACAATGGTTCAACAATTTAAAGTTCTGGAATCATATGCAACGCTTACACTCACAAAGACGAACACAATGTATGATTTCACTCATAGGTATGCCTGTATTTTCCAATCAACATTAGTTTCAGCTCACTCAAGATAAAAAAAGGTCTTTTCAAGACTTGTAACAGGGCCGAGTGCAAAGGTATGGTCATTTAGGCTCAATGGCTATAGTTGTCATGAAATGTGGTGTGAACAACACTCCCTTTCCCTTTCTTCCTCAATTTTCATTCGTGCTTACAAGTCATCCATTATTCACTTTCGAAGGACTGTTGGAAACCCCATTTCTTTTTGCAATTTCACCACTTTATTCCGCAACTTTTTCTTTCTTTTTCCTTTTTCCTTCTTTTGTTCTTTTTCATTTTTTTTAAATGGAGGGCTTCCATTTTTCTCAAAACCATGGGTCACAAGGGACTTTCTTGCACTTCTTGATTTACCTTCTCTTTTCACCACACCCCCAACTTAGGCTTTTGGCCTAAGTTGGCTATTCAAACAAACCACAAATCATGAGGATTATGGGTATTGGATCAAGAAAGGTTATGTTTTCATCCAGTTTCTTCCAAGAAAAAGGTTAATGCTCAAAGGGTGCTCAAAAGGAGTTCACACACTCACAAGGTAGGCCACCAAAGTGCTATATGTCAAATTATTTCAAACTCTTCTAAGTTTGCCTAAGATCATCTCAAGAGTTCACATCACTTAGTCAACCGGACCAACGGGGAAAATTCTAGGTGTCATCATGCATGGTTCACAGTAAGCTCATCACACAAGGCATTGACACCAATCACAAACAACACTACACACTTTTGCTTGTGTGCAATGTTTATCACAAGAGACTCAATTCGATACATGGCTAGTCACAACGAGATGCAAAGAGTTCACATAATGACTATGAAACTTCATTTGGCCTCATCGAAGCCGCACATTTATTTTTGTTAGATTATGAGCACTATTCAAGTCATCGGTATTTATCAAAACCGATACTCAAATTTGCAAAAGAACAGCCATATTTAATACAAACAAAAGGTGGCAAAAAAATTTCGGAAGTGTCAAAAATCATTTATAATTAAAAGCACAGTGTCACAAGCTCAAATCTTCCACAAAAAGTAGTGCAAAAACACAATTATGGCTCAAAAACCCAAATATATAAACAAAACATCAATATTCACAAAAAAGTCACACAAAAGATAGGCCTCACCCCACCACAAATAAAGTCATTTTTCCTCAAATGCAAACAAAAATATCCAAAAGTTAAAATAAAAAAAGACAGAGAGGGGGGTAAAGAAGGGATCCTATCTAAACAGTCGCTCCATCTGTCTGGGCATCAGTGCCCGGTGCATCAATCTGGACTTGGGCATTAGTGCCTAGAGTCACCTAAGAAGGACTAACTCCACTTGGAGCTACCATGGATGTCTCGGTCAGTGATGTCTGGATCACTGACTGTACAATAGTCTCTTCCAGATCTGGCAAATCTCCATAAATGCTCTCCTCCCTTATGTATATCTGCTCTTCGTCAGTCTATGCATCCGACTCATCAATTGCTGCATCATCCCTATGCACATCTCCAGTGGTAGCTAGAGGAATCACTGATGTCTCAGGGGCATCCAAATCATCCGCAACCTCCAGTAATGAAGTGAAGTCGGTAGACTATAAATAGTCTACGTCCTTCCTCAAATCTGCCACTTCGGCTTTCAAAGCCATCACCTCAGAGGTTCCTCCTTCCTGCACTCACAAGCCTCAACTCTCGTGGTGAGAGTGTCAATAGAAGTCTGGAGTGGGGTCAGTGCAACAGTTTTGGCACTCTCGATCATCTATGGGATAGATCTCTCAAGTCTAGTCTCTCTCACGTCATTTGAATGGGCCAGGTGCCCCATCTTCAAGAGGATAGCCTGAGTGGTCCTGGTTGGCTGGGCAGAGGAAGAGGTACTTGGGGTCTGTGAAGAAGAGGGAGGATAAGAAGTAACTGAAGGCCCCGAAGCCGGAGTAGGCAAAGTTGCCTCTGCATGTATTGAATAGACGTCCACCTCCGGGGATGTATCCACCGGAGCTGCCCTTCTCTTGTCAGCCTCCTCTCAAGTATACTCAGCCTCAATATGCCGGATGTCAGTGGAGGAAGATGGGGTAACTTCAATATCTCTCGTATAGTCCAAGGGTACTCCAGCACGCCGACAGAACTCCGTGATCAGGACTTGGAATGGCAAGGAGGTTTGTCTCTACTTGACCCTCATGGCCATCTCATGCTCAATGATAAGTCCCAAGTTGAGCCACCTATTTCCTAAGATAGACCCTAAGGAAACTGCATACGCATATCGAATGATGGATTTGTTCTCTTAAGGCATGATGGAGCTGCTGATGAATCCAAATAAGTAACAGAAAACTACATTCAAATCCTTTTTCTCGATCTGGACTCTTGCATCCATCCACCTCGGGGTGACGTCAGAGAGAAGGGGGGCAAGCAAACCCTTCAAGTCATCTAGGGACTGGGCTGTAACCAAGCCCTCATAATCGTGCTTGAACCCAGTGGATCTCTCAAGAACAACGCTTATGATATCTCTAAAGCACCCAACTTCCAGACCTCGAACCATGACCGACTTAACTCGACTGAACTCGCCATCTTTCTTCTTACTCTTTGGTACCAAGGCACCATATGCATCATAGATTTCCCTGATCCATGAAGGAATATAGGAGCCTCTAGGCCTGGTGAAAATACGAAACATGTGCCATTGTAGTATGTCCCTCACACTGGAGTATCTACCCTTTAGCCTCTCTGTCGATAACAACTTCTCCTCTAGGATGGTTTGCAATCCATCACCCTTTAACCTGTTGAGAAGACTAGGAGGAAGGAGGACTGGTGGCACTAGAGCCACAGAAGGTGCTAGAGCTGGCACTGAGTCTATTGGTGTGGGAACTGGAAGGACTCTATCTAAGTTAGGGCGAGATCTAGACCGGAGCTCAGCTTGCCAGGACTGCAACGACTAGTCATCCTCAGAATCAGATAAAGCAGCCTGGGAGCCAATTGTCATCCTGTCAGATGTGGACCTCTTGCCCTTGCTTTTGTCTCCTGGTAGAAGCTCTTGCTTTCCTCTTTTTTGAGGATTTGATACCCCTTCATTGATTGTGATGCCCCGTACTCTTTTTTGGGGTGGCATGTCAATGTTGGTCTGCACCATGTCTGCAAAACATAAAGAAAAATTAGAAATATTTCAATCAAAAGCATAGAAAAATAGTTGCCGACAAACTCATCGAACCATTCGGTGAGTCGCCGAATCACTTTGGCGAGCTAGATCAGGCTAACCGAAGGGATTGGCTCAAAATTCTCAGAAAAATTTGGCATACCGGCAATAGGAAGGCTTTTCGGCAAGTCGCCAACATCTTTCGGCGATCCAGGATTAGCCTACCAAAAGGTACCGTGCAGAAAGGGTTCACGGGTGCAGACAAAGGGCAATCAAAAAGACTTTGGGAGAGTCGCCAAGTTCCTTTGGCGACCTAAAGCTTCTCTCCAAAAGTTACAGAACCAAACTACTCATTTAGCAAGAAATTAAAGGTGAGTTTGGGAACTTCGGCGAACCGCCGAGTGGTTCGGCGAACTCGACCCAGCTCGCCAAATGACCCAACGTGCCTACTTTCAACCCAACTTCTCGAATTCAACCGCACAACTGCCAAAAGCAAAATCAAAGCATCCACAACTCAAATTAAAATTAGACCCATAGAACCTATTACCCCGGGATACTCTGTCTTCTCCCAGTTTTGCCAAATTTGGCCAATTGATGACTTTTGCCCTTAAGAATGACGTCATATGTTCTATCATTGGGCAAATTACGTCGTTTGCGGTTAACTCAGACTTCACCCAACTAACCCAATGACATGCACACACAACCCCACGAAATTTATTTCATTTTAACGCGCATAATTATGAGATTTCAACATTAAAAGCAATACAGGCAAGATTATCAAATTAAATCAGGCATTCAAACATTCTAATCCTATTAGAGAGGCCTAACACACGACAACACGATAAGATCATTTGCATATGTGTACAAAATTAATAAAAATAGACTCAGGGTTTAGAAAACCAACCTTTTATGCCTAATAAATAAAATTGAAATGCTAGGTGGCAATGTAATCCAACTCCGAGCACCAATCAACAACTCAAATACATCAAAAACGCAAGAAATATAGAAAATACTAAACGGGTGTGAGTTTGTGAAGGTCGAAAGTGAGGAAAAGTGAAGAGTTTGAAAGTTTAAACCTTTGGCCTTATAAAAACCGTCAAATTCTTGTCCATTCGGCGACATTAGTTATGCTCGCTGACCCACTCGGCGACACACCGAGTGGTCATTTACCTTGCCGAGTTTTACAGCCCCCTCAGTTGATTTGGGGTCCAAACGGCGGTATAGATCGCAATCGCCGACCTCTTCGGTGATGCACCGACTGGACTATTTGCTCTCCAACCTGCACTTTCAAACACTTTCCACACTTTAACCTGCAAAATCAACATAACACTATCTACCAAAATAAAAATAAAGTGATAAACATTTGGGTTGCCTCCCAAGAAGCGCCTTAGTCAACGTCGGGACACGATCCAAGTCAACACTTGAACCTCATTTTTGGGGTTAGCCATAGTATCACTAGGCAACCCCTCATTTTTTTGCGGGTAGAGATGAGGTAGCGCATTACCCATAAGGTTCTCAAGCAGCTGGATAGATCTGGAATGAGAGCCAATCATCTAATTTAGGACTTCAACATTCTCTTTCATCTCTTCTAGCATTCTATCATGCTCATTGACCTTTTGGAGAATGATTGAGAGCATTCCTTTTACACGTCTACCCTCATCGTCCTTAGGCCTTCTTCGCTCATGAGGAGGGACGTATCTATCCTTCCTTTTGCATTGGACTTCAATCTCCACTATCTTTTTGGCCAAATCATCATGCTGAGTTATTAGTAAGCCAACATGAAGTCCCTCTCTACTTCTTGGTTTGTTTTAGCCATGTGATCAAGCAGTTGGTCTGCTATCACATATGGCTATTGTGCAATACCACCCAGGATGAGTTGATCAGCCAACACCTTGTTCTTGGGACCATGACTTTCGTAAAAACATTCCAAGAGGACTACATCGGGAATTTCATGAGTTAGGCATTGAACCAGCAGTGCTTTAAACTGTAGCCATGACTCATGAATCCGTTCACCTTCCAATTGTTTGAAGGTTATGATGTGATCCCTGAACATCATCACTTCTAATGAAGGAAAATCTATTTGTTCGCAATTACTGCCCGACAAGCTCACCTCCTTTATTTAAAAGCACAAGCATACACAACAAAACTAAATATTAAGTAAGTAGAACTATAACGAACAAGAATAACATCCAACTTAACTAAAGATCCTCAAGTAACACCACTCCCCGGCAGCGACGTCATTTTGATGACAACGCTATCAAAGATACTTCATCCAATACTAAGCATCAACGATCGTTCAATAGTAATATAACCCAACTAGTGAGTTGGGGTCGAGTCCCAAGGGAATGGTTCATACTCAAGAATTTATAGAAAAGCATAAATATGCTCAAGTCAATCATAGCTAAACACATTTGCAAAGAAAAACATAATTAAAGTTTAGGGTGACACAACTGTCAAATATCAAGGGGGTTTGTTTGTATTATCAACTAAAACAACAAATAACACGAAAATAGAGATATGGAGACAGGATTCTTGGGATGTGATAGGATTATGGGCTAAGGTAAACAATCGGGTAATTGCAATTAAAAGTAAACTATTGTAAATCGGTGAATAAGCTAGATTTTAGTGGGGGTAAATTTTCTCTCGAACAATTTACCCCGAATCAAATTGGTTTCTCTCGAACACCAATAAGCAGCAACGAAACACAGCCTTCACTTTAGTCCAATCACTTTCTCGAGTTGAATGTGTGGAAAAGGGTTTAGGGTTCATTCTCTCAAGTTGAACCCATGACAACCCAATACCCACAGACCATCGATTCAGTAATCTTTGTTTTAAAACCTCTCTCTTGAGTAAGCCAAAAACACAAAGTTAAGATTGTATTTGCAACTACAACCCATTAAAGTCAACCACATTACTGAACGAAATCACTTTTAAACAACAAATAAACTATCAATTAACAATACCCAGCAATTAAATCAAGCGATAATCACATAATCACACCCCAAGAATTGGGGTTTTAGCTAGACATAGTTAAAAGGTAAAAATCTTTACCAAGTTATGTTTCCATCAAATGGGTACGATTGATATAGTCTTTACAAAAGTCTAAGATGAAGAATCTTCAACACCCACTTCAAATTTCTTCTAAATGGAAATTTTGAAATCTTTAAAGCTAAGGAAATATTGTCTCTAAACTCAGTTCTAAGTTCTCAAACTTCAAAACTGAAAAATATTACGTTTCAACAAAAGATCAGAAACGAAGCTAAAAATTTAAACAAGTATTTATAGTTGTCAAAAAGTATGCTGCGGAGGTTTAGTCGGCGCAGTTAGTCAGGATCGGCGATCCAATCGATGATCCACCCTTTGGTCATTTACATCGCCTTTTTTGCTTTTGCATTCAGCATATTCAGGTTATGTAACTTTGGGCGATATAGCACTGCATCACGGAACCGTTCGATTACTCACCGACTGCTCTTTTTTCTCGTCTACTAGAGTTTCTCCTTCAGTACTTGAAACTCTGTAACATTAGGCGAGACCCTGGCTGTTCGGTTACTCGCCTAATGGGTTAGGCGATCCTTAGGCCTTTTTTCCTTCGTTCTTTCAGCTGCCTTGTTCCTTTTTGCTCAATAGTGTCCATGCTTTGTTCCTCAATCCAAATACCTGAAATTCAAGGATTTACATTAGTTATTGGTACAAAATATGCATTTGAGGACACTAAATCTATTTAAATAAAGCCCTAAAGTAACACAAAAATACGAATATGGAGACAAGATTCTTGGGATGTGATAGGATTATGGGCTAAGGTAAACAACCGGGTAATTGCAATTAATAGTAAACATCTGTAAATAGGTGAATAAGCTAGACTTTAGTGGGGGTAATCTTTCTCTCAAAATATTTACCCCGAATCAAATTGGTTTCTCTCGAACAACAACAAGCAGCAATGAAGCACAACCTTCGCTTTAGTCCATTCACTCTCTCTAGCTGAATGTGTCGAAAAGGGTTTAGGGTTCACTCTTTCGAGCGAAACCCATGACAACCCAATACCCACACACCATCGATTCAGTAATCTTTGTTTTAAAACCTCTCTCTCGAGCAAGCCAAAAACAAGAAGTTAAGATTGTATTTGCAACTACAACCCATTACATTCAACCTCAATTACTGAACGAAATCACTTTTAAAGAACAAATAAGCTATCAATTAACAATACCCAACAATTAAATCAACCTATAACTACATAATCACACCCCAAGAATTGGGATTTTAGCTAGACATAGTAAAAAGGTAAAAATCGTTACCAAGTTGTGTTTCCATCAATTGGGTACAATTGATATAGTCTTTACAAAGGTCTAAGATGAAGAATCTTCAACACCCACTTCAAATTTCTTCGAAATGGAAATCTTCACTAAATCGTTATCATGTTGTATTTGAGGACACTAAATCTATTCACATAGAGCCCTAAATGAGTCCAAATCATGGACTCATCAATAACCAATAACGTTTATGCTAGAATACATATAATAATGTTAGAGCACATAAAATTAATGAAATTTAATTCAAGAATTAACTCTTGAAGTGTGAGCAGATACTTTAAAGAAAATCCACACGTTAAACAGACCTTTAAGGGAATCCACAAGATAGGCAGCAACTTTGCAATCTTCTACAATGATCCCTAGTTCACATCCAAACTTTCTCAATACTTGGGTGGAAAAGTATTGTATAGAAAACTAATTACTTTTTAGGTTAGAAGAACGCCTTTTTATAGAAATTTCTTCCTAGTCCAAAAGGGAGAAGAAAACCCACACTTTTCTTGAAAATAATAAAACACACATTATTTTGTTCCTCTATTTCTAAAAAATAGGGTTTTGAGTTCTAGTTAAATATAGACACTGTATGGACCACATAATTATTTACTGCGGCTTCCTATTATGAAAATAATTCCAAATAGTTAATTTGAATTGTTCTTACCATAATATATTATAAATCATTCCACTAGAAATTTGTAATTGGACTCCTTTGTTTATATATCGAAATTCCCAATTAAACACTTATGTGATTCCCCATGTTAAGGTTACATATATTAATCAATCAATTAAATTACTAACGAATTTAATTTGATGATTAATTTCATTGAGAACACTATTTTATTTATTTCATATATTGGATTCAAAAATCCACTGGCAATGTTTGACACGATGAAAATTTATAAGCTTCTCACAAAAGACATTATAAATCTCTATATCGAGACATAGATTATATCAACTAACTTATTATTTCACCAATATATATTATTATAATCTAACCTACCAAACATATTGACCCATCTCAGAATCTTACCTTTTAATAAATCAAAATTATATTTAATATATACATATCATAATAGTTATATCGGGAATAAAAATATAAGTACATTTAACAATTTATAAAATATGCTTTTGTTAGTCATTCTGAAGCAACTATCTCAACTCGGTCCCGTTCAATGGATACAAAATATACTAGCATAAGAAGTTGGAAATACGTTATTCCCATAATCAAGATGAATTATATATAATCTTGTCCTACAATCGAATGATGAAATGTTCAATTTCTATCCTAAATTGTGAACAAAAAACTTTATACGTATAAGAACCGATGATTTAATCCTCTATATATAAACTAAACCTCTATACACTAAATCATTTACTATATTAGTAAATAGATACCATAAATGAATATATGATCTACTAAAACTTAATAAATATTAATTATATAATAAAAATTATTTCTTAACATATGGTTAATAGTATATATCGCAACAATCTCCCACTTAGACTTTTAACCGTCATAGTTGTTGTAATGTACTATATCTAATAAATGCATGGTTAATAGTATATACCCTAACAATCTCCCATTTAGATATTTAATCTTTAAAATTGATAGAATATTATTTGTAAACACATGATTAATAATTTATACTCAATAAATCTTCCACTTAGACTCTTAAAAATGCATTTATAACTTTCACAGGCAGTCCTTTAGTTCTTATCAAAAGAGGTTTTACCAAGTTGTTTTTTCATGCAATTGATTTTGTACTATATCTTGAGGGACCTTATCATGAATGTAACACCTCAGTATTTGAAAGGGATAAAAATAGAAAGAACTAAATTGTAAAGAGCAAAATCAGAAAATTTTGCAAGTTAGGCATAGGTTATGAATTTTGGGTCAACTTCAAACGACCATATCTTTAAGTATAGGATGAGGTAGGTGGCCCATAATATATCAAATGAAAGTTCTTGGAATTCTGTTTCCAACGCCACCAAGCTTGCTAATTTTTGAGCTCGTATGAGGGAGATATGCTTGTTTGAAGTCAGGTTGTCCATATAAGGAAAGTTACCAGAAAATATGAGGGGAATTTTGGTCTTTTCCTTACCCAATCAGCTTAAAACGTTTTTCATAAATAATTATGGATTTAAACTGATTTGGTTCAGTTTTAAAAATCCTAATTGACGCTAGGGTTTTGAGAGAAGTTCAAGAAGAAGAGAAAAGGATGAAAGTCAAGGCGTTCTCCAAGATTTCTTGTGAAATGAAGGTTGTTTCGCCTAGGGTTTAATACCTAAGAGGTATGTGAGTTCTCATAGTATTGGGTTCATTTACCCACATGCCAATCATGTTATTTTCAGTGTAATTTCGTTCTTGAATATTGAACGATTAGAGTTCTTGATTAGTGTTCTTGAAGTTTTGCTTTCGTTATTGAATTAGGATGGGTTTGATGATTTCTTGAGATAATTGAATTGAGTTTAAGAGTTGTTTTTAGTAGATAATCGTGTACTTGTATTGGGTAGTTGAAACTAAGAACAAATTGAGAAAAATAATTGATTCTAGACGAATTAGTATCAGAAAATGAAAAGAAAAATTCATCAGGATGATCTGAGGGAGAGGTGGTGCGATGCGGATCATATGCAACAGCAGGTCTAGTGTGGCGTGGTAGAAGTGCAAAATTTTGGACTCTCTGAACTTTAGGGGCTGGCGCCCCGTGCCAACAGTGCACCAGGGTCGCCTCCCCCCACCATTTTTTCAGTTGTTTTACCCATCTAAGTTCTTTTAACGTAAACCTTTACTTTCTATCAATTCTAACTACTCTAAACTACTTCTAAAACATCTAGAAATCATTCACAACGTGAATCATAACTTTGAATTCAGAATTCAAATTATAGGTAGAGCTAAGAGTCAAGTCTTGAGTGTTCTTCGAAACATTTCAAGAAGTCTTTTTTACAACTTATTTTTAACCTTTTCAAACTTAAGGATTGAGTTTAGGAAGAGTAAGAGCTGAGTTCATTTTCTCTAAAATGATATATGGGAACTAAGTATTCCCACGATAAATGTTTTTACATTTAAGATGAGAGGAAACACAAATTTTCAAAGAGTTCATGAATAATTTTCAGTATTATCTCTTTTTAGAGAAACCTTTTGAGTAATAATCTCAAAGATGAGGAAATGGATATTTTTTCTTTAAAACATAATGAGCTAAGTATATTTTGGTAGTAGTATTGAGCACTGATATGGGGGAGAGTTCTGACAACTCACAACCCCCATAAACCAAGTAGCCAACATGGGTAGAAAAGGGTCATAGTGTTTAGATGATTCCTTTATTGATTTTTAGCATAGACTAGTTGATCCGCTTAGTTAAGGATTTCTATATCCTGACAAAGTATAAGATAGTTTTGGCAGCATGACTAGACGTTGTATCATCACATTTCTCATAGTGATGGTTGTCAGTTAGAGAATCTCCCAAACAGAGTTATTTTGAATTTTTGCATACAAATAGAGTTTATATTGTATTTTCTAATACATTGAGTTGTTATCTACTGTTTTAAAGCCTTTCTTTACACTGCATTATTTCTATTGCTTTAGATTGAAATGATTTATTTAATTTCCAGTTCAAGCATTTGTCTTGTTTTAGATTTCCCCTCACATGCTCGTACATTCCATGTACTGATGCCTTCTGGCCTGCATATTTTATGATACAGATATAGGTAACCACGATCAATATCCTTCGTTGATCCAGTTGAATTCCAGAGTATTGGTGAGCCTCCTTGCTTCAGGATGATCCCTTATTTATTTTTAGTTAATTCAATTGTTAGGATGATCGGGGGTCTTGTCCCGACATCCCTTATAGTATTAGACGCTTCATATATAAATATACACTAGTTCATGATTCTTTCATTTTCAGTTGTCCATATGAGCTAAGACACCTCTTTTGGCCAGATAAATGTTTCTTTAAACATATCTGGGTTTATCTTTTGAGACATTTGAGTTATAGTTTGCTTTTTAAAGTAATTTTAAGATGAGTAAGTCTTCCTCTAAGAGTTAAGTCAGGCCAAGGGTTCGCTTGGGGCCAGCAATGGTTGTCGAGTGCTGGCACGTCCAGGGTGTATGCCTGGGGTGTGACAAACCTAGTATCAAGCACAAAGTTCATGAGTCCTAGGGTGTCAATGAAGTCATGTTTGTAGAGTCCTATTTATCAGTGTGAAGTGCGCCATATATATAATTAGGAGGCTACGACATTTTGGAACTATCTCAATTCTTTCATATTCTTTTCGTGTGATAGAGTTCATCTTTATAAAAGTTTCATTCTAATTTGTTCTTGTGTGTATCTTTTAGATCATCCCTCCATGAAGAGGTGTTCAAGGTTGTCCTACTAGGAGGAAGGTTGAGGATGAAGGGGTCCCGGATGCACCAGAAGTGCAACCCCAAAGAGATGTCAGAAGTGTTGAGTTATGGGATTCTATCCTGATGTTGAACCAAGTGGTGACCATCCTAGTTGGTAAACAAAGAGAACTTCACACGAAATTTAGCTATGAAATCTATTTTTTTCTAGACAGCCTCGCATGGAAGTTTTGACTACTCTGTTGAGTCCAGAATATCATATTTGGTAAGTTAGCATATCTTGTTTGCATGCACAGGGTTCTGAACGAGTTATAACACTCTTCTCACTTTGTATCTCCTTTTCACATATAAAATCAAACAACCCTATTTTATCCTATGTTTTATACAAAAATATGCCTCTAACCCTTCAAGTATTCCATATGGTATGATTATAACTTGCATTTTAGAGGAAAATAATGTGACTTTCAGATGTCCCTCATATTCTTGGTAAACGATGCTATAACTCTAGGGCTTTTGATAGCATCGGGTACACTCGTTCTACCAATTCTTAGGTCCTTAAATCTGATTTAAATTTCGCTAGTGTTGTTGTCCAAGTACATACCTAGAATTCCCTTCTCCTCAAATCATCTGCCATCCCTCTCTTTTGAATCTAAAATGTTAGAAGAAATTATTTCCAAATCTCTGTGATGCACGGTTAGTTTGAATCACTTAAAGATCTTTTTCAAGCCTCTAATATTTAGATGGATAACTTCAAAGAGACTATGGAAAGAGTAAAGGACACTGCAAAGGAAACAAGTGTTAATGTGGCGAAGATTCGTCTAAAGCTAGATCATATAATCAAGGAGGCTATCAAAGTAGCAAATCGTGTTCAAGCAAGCACTGGCGTTACTACTACATCTATTTCCAATAAATTTTCTACCTTGAAGACTGCCACTATCATCTGTCAACACTCTCTCTTATTTTCTTGTACTTTCTGGGAAATCATTGTCAATGGTTGTTGTTAAGACTTTATGCGCATTATTTTTTGGTAATATTTTTGGAATAATATGCTATATGGCATAAGCCAAAGTAGTTGTATATTATGTTTTTTGTCTGTTATGAAATACTTCTATTTGCCAGTCTGGCTCTTTTCTATGTGCATACATGTATCATGTGCTATATTTGTTTTGTTCTTCACTCTTTTTATGTCAAAGGGGGATAATTATAGCCAAACAGCCAACAACTAACTCGGGGGGAGGTAAACTATGCTTGATAGTCAACTTAGCTTATCAATTCACAAATTCATAAACTTAGGGTGAGAAAACTAACAAATCTCTTCAAAAAGAAAATTTGACTAAAAATGATAAATTGTCTTCATCAAAAAGGGGATATTATTAGTATTAATTTTGATGTATGTACAGGACCACATTACTAAATGGCAAGCTTCTGAGAAAAATAAAGGAAGGAACAAAATCTCTGACGGGTAAATATCTATCAACAGATAGCTCATTGACGAAATATCTCGGAATAATGCTAAAAAGGAATATATTAATAGAATCAGGTTCTGAGGATTTTAAATTGATATTAACCATATATGAAGAATCACTGCAAGAAAAGTTTGAATTACATGGGGATTTTTCTAGGGATTCATATGAAAAATTGTAGGAAAATAAGTTTCCTGCGAATTTTCATACTAATCCCCATGTAATTCACACTTTTCTTGTAGTGAATTTTAAATGAAAAGGAAATGTTGTAAATCAAGCAAATCAAGGAAGATCTCAAAGAGTGATTGATTGACCAATCCCCGTAAATTGTTTTGAAGATTACCAAAGTCTGTTTATACTTTAGCTTATTCTTGGAAACATGATTTCCTTTCCTTTTCCAAGGATCAAATAACTTGGGTTGCCTTTACCGTCAAAGAACCCTTAATCATTTCTATAAAAAAAGAAGCAAGAAGTTCCTGAAGATTAATATACTTGATGCATGAACCTTCTTACATTTTCTTCCACCTTTAACAAAGATTGTTTATCTCAGTGAATTACTGTGTAATAAGAAAAAAGGACAGAAAATTAGTTTGGTGAAGCCTTGTATCAGAATATTGAAATGAAAGTAAAAGAGAGAGTTTGGTGTAGACATAGGATCTATACTTGTAACCATTTAAATGTCACAAAACAAGAATATAACACCCTTGCAACCCAAGGGGACAGGAGTAAGATCAATATTCGATTCCAATCAGTAAAAAAACATCAAGTGTTGGATTTCCTTAGAAATTGGATTCCCTTTCCCTTTCCAAGGATCAAATATCTTGGGTTGCCTTTAAATTCAAAGAAGCCTTTATCATCTCTATAAAAAGCAAGAAGTTGTTGAAGATCAATATACTTGATGGCTTAACCTTCTTACAATTCTCATCTACTTTTAGCAAACATTGTTTTCCTGAATGAATTGCTATGTAACAAAAAAAAAGAGAAAAGAGAAAATTAGTTTGGTGAGGCCCTGTATCGAAAGATGTAAAAGAAATAAAAAAACAAGAGTTAAGTGTATATTTAGGATCTATACTTTTAACCACTTCAATATTACAACGATACAAAAGAACAGTCTTGCAACCCAAGGGGACCAGAGTAAGATCAATTCTGGATCTAAACTAGTATAGAAACATCAGGTGTTGAATCTCCTTAGTACACTTATCTTATTCCTTACTTTTTACTTACTATCTAGTCGACATCTAAAATAGTTAGTTAACAAAGAAAGGCAAAAGGCATTAATTCACCCCCCCCTCCAATCTTGTACTCTCATCTTTAAAATAAACATGGAAATTTTCAGCTTAAGATATTGGAAGAAGTACATGAAAAAGATATGTCCACAAGAGTTGTATAGAATTTATTGAACCTTTAGTTTAAAAAAAAAGACAGACGTAAGATTTTAGTTTGTGAGGATTAGTGCTCCAAAGTTAGAACTTCAAGTATCCTTTTTTACGGTTTCAACTCTTTATATACAACTATGCCTCAGTGTTAATCAAATTAAGAACACTATACGAACTTTCACCAATAAATTTAAAAACACCTCATTCAATATTATAATTTACATAGGTATGAAAAATATAGTGAATTAGCGATGGACGTAGGCTATAATATATGGATACAACCTTTGCCAAAGGTATTTTAATCCTAGATATTATTTCTAGATCAGATTATTCCTCTGACGTTATTAATTAAAAGGATACTTGGTTGACAGAAAATGATAGCTCTAAAGCTATGGAAGGATATTTAGGAAATAAAATGGTTGAAAAATGATTATGTCATAAGAGGAATAAAGGTAGAGATATTGAAAAAATTAGTGAAATTTTCTTCTAATCTCAGTTAGACATTGAGGAATGAAGTGGAGGGCTTGCATCCACAGTCTTCTATGATAAAAATATATCAACGAAATTAAAAAGTGATCTTTATAGAGCCATGGTTAAAGTGTCTTTGTTGTATGTGGTGGTGTGTTAGCTAGTCAAGAACTCAAATGTTAAGAAATTGTATGTTGTAGTAATGAGGATATTGAGATGGATGTGTGGGTATACAAGGAGTGATAAAATTATCAATGAGGATATTTTGGATAAGGAAAGAGTGACCTCCATGGTGGAAAAGATGAGGGAAATAAGCTCGAGATAATTTGTACATGTGAAAAGAAGATGCACAAATGCCCCAGTTAGGAGATGCACAAATGTCCTAGTTAGGTGGTGTTATGCAATGACATGATTTCCGTCGTTATGGAAGTACCAATGGGGAAAGAATTTGGGCCAGAAACTTTTTCATAGTAACTTGGAATTTCCCAACCTAGTCCAGATTTGGACGAAATCAGAGTCATTAAGATGTAGGGAAATCTGTTAATAAATTAGATATCTATTAATGAATTTGATTACATGAGTGGATAGTTAAAACGTTAAGAATCCCGTACGACTTTACGAAATTGAATTTGGGCAAGTAGAACTCCTGGAATCGATCTTAGCGCTAAGGGTATTTTCTGAGCGTCGTTGGTTAGAGGTGTGTTGTGAAATCAAGATTTTTGAATTCTCGAAATATGCTCGTTGTTTCGTTCCAGCCGCTTCGGCGCTGGAATTCGCTGCTCTGGCGGGGCCGCTACAGCGGGGTGATGGCCGTTGTTGCGTGCTCGACGCGAATTAATGTCGTTAATAAACCCCTAAACGACCTCATTATGCACTTTTCGATTTTTAGAGCTAAGGAACAAACCCCATGTGACTCGTACTCATTTTTCACCATTCCTGAGGCTAAAGGTAAGCTTTTTACTCCCCGTATCCGTTTTTCGATCCGTAGTACGTAATAGAATGGGTGAATATTGATGGGGAGGATTTTGTTATAGATTCTATTATGGAAACAACCCTAATTTAGATAATTGGGATCATGAGTTTGATATAGGGTTCATAAAAATGTTAATAATTTGGGTAATTAGTGATTGTTTATCATGACTATTTGTAGACCAAGAACAAGCAGAAAGAATCCGAAAATGGAAGATTCAAATGTCTTAGGGGATTCAAGCTTGGATTCGAGGTAGGTGATGGGTGTGATTCTACGATTGTGTGATGTATGTTTTTTCTTGATTCATTATGATACATGTATGCATGTGAATGTTGCATTATTGATCACACTTGTTATAAATGAGAATAATTGAATAATTGTATGCCATGAATCACCTATTGTTGTATGACTGTGAGAATATACATTGTGATTTTGATTGTGGTTTGCTGAATGGGCGGGTGTCACGATCCGACACTCTAACTAGATCGGTTGCCATATTTCAGCATAAATATGGGATCGATTGCCACGTTATGGCATAAATATGGGATCGGCTGCCACGTTCCGACGTAACTAACTTGGATCGGTTGCCACGGTCCGGCATAACTGTGGGATCGGTTGTCACATTTCAGCATAATTATTGGATCGGATACAATATGTTCTGGTATTCTAACTGTTTGGGTTTGGGTTCCATGAGAGGACCATTGAATTGGGTTCCGTGAGAGGACCACTAAATTGTGTTGTGTATCTACTTGTGATGAGTTCATTCATATTTAATGATGATTGATATTGGAAGACGATATGTTGCTCTAAATTGATATAACTGTGATATGTGAGAATCGTGAAGTTGTTCATTGTTCGTATATATTGATGATATTGTATATGTTCGATATGTGCATGTGATTATATTATTGTATTGACTAATGTATGTTACATTTATTGGGATAGCCGTGTGATCCTACAGTACACGGTGGTTGTGTGCTGATACTGCACTTGCTCTTATTTTCGTTGAGTACAGGGCATCTTTCGGCGGCTATTGACAGAACTTGTTTAGAAGATAAGTGATGACTGATTTGAATTCAAGGGTGAACCAGTTCTTCCAGGCTGCCTTGAGTTCTCTTTTTGTCTAGTCCATCATATTTGGACTTAGACTACTTCTTTAGATGATTTTCTGATTTAGACTTATGAATATTGTTAGAGTTTTGGTACATTGACTTTCCGGTTCTAGGGGTTCAATTTCTGCATTAGTTTTGTTAGTTATTTGTTTAAACCTTGGAGTTTATGGAAACTCTATATAATTTATGCAGTTAAACCTGCTTCTGTATCTTTATATGCCTTGGTTTTCATAAAATTTGTTAGTTTGGGTTGTAGTAATGGTTCTCCCACCAGAGGGTTTGTGTGGGTGCCAAGCACGACGGTCTGGGTCGTGACATGTTAGAGGTTGATTATATTGGATATAAGGTGAGGTAAAGGCAGATCGAAAAAGTATCGGGTGAGGTATTACAAGTCCAGGATGTATTCATTGCATGGAACGATTTCTATTTGGCATCAAGAGCATATAGTATTTAAAGAGCTTATGAAAATCAATTAATCAAATATAAAAGATTATGATATTTTAGTTACACAAAATAGGAAAAGAATATCATTATGTTTTAGGATTTTTTAATCATAGTATGAAGTCCATGTTATTAAGGGTATTTATGTATTTTTTGAATTAAGCTAACCCTAGTAGTATATATAGAATAGGTTTAGAACAATTGTGGTAGAAAATATTTTTCGGTGACTACTCTAGGAGGTGAGTTTTATGGGTTGTATCTTTTTCTCTCTATTGGATCTTTCTTGAATATATTTTGGTAAGATTTTTTATTTATGAGTTGAATTTAATCTTGTAATAACTTGTTCAAATTAGGAAGTTGTTCTTTAATTACTTCAAAAGAGGCATTTTTTTCTTTCTTCTTTATCTTTGGTAGGTATTTTCTTGCATCTTTCTTCTTTAATTACTTCAAAATATCAATAATGTCTGAGGGATTTCAAATCTGAAATTTGGGTTCATTTGGGATAGCTTTGAACAATCTTTGAGTTAAAATTCAGACCTAATTCGAGGAGGAAGACGAAGATTTCAGAAATAGCCAGATTTGTGAAAATTATGAAGTGGGTGTACTAAATTCCTGTTCTTATCAGTAAAATTTTGGGGAGATTATGTGGATTTTATGGGGGGGGGGGGGGGACTTCCAACTGGATTTTGTCAAATAAATTGAGCAAAAATGTGAGAATCTTGAAGAACAATTCTTAAATTCCTGAAATTTCAGAAATAAGCACTTTTCTGTTGTGACTACTTTGTTGTCTAGGTTTAACACTTGGTCTTTTAGTTCCTGTTTTTCTTATTCTTCTCTTGCATTTTATAATTAGATTACAATTAATATCATTTCATGCTAGCGTTATCTAGTTTTGTGTTTGTATTTCATTTCATTGCAATTTGTTTCATACTTTTTTCTTTTAGTTGTGTTATGTGTTTATTTTATTCACAGTTCTGCATTGTTTTTTTCTTTGTTAGTGACATAAATGCCATTATGAACTAATACTCATAAGCTTACTTTGACCTTATTTAAGATTGGAGAACTATGAAGAGACTAAGGGATACCCTTGAGTGGTGAAATCATTTGAGTCTGGGTCTAAAGCCTGTGACTTTTGAGTGTATACTCCAGTGGAAATAAAAATGAGTGCGATAATTTGAGTGATACAGGTGAGAGAGTGACCTGTGCGGTCTATTATTTTTACTAACAAAATTTTGGTGTTAATTATGTCTTACACTGTTCTACTTCTTATAGAGATTATTGTGAAGAATTCTATAATAATTATAGTAGTTATTTTACAAGAAAGAGAAAGCATGAACCTAATGAAAATTTGACTAAATTTGAAGTTATTGTTGAGGGATACAAGAGTGGTTGCAGTTTTTGATGGACCTTAGGTGTAGATAAATTGTGTTATATCAACTTCGTGGATCTATCTTTGGTTGAGCTATTGGAGATACCTTGTAATATAAAATTGAGAACACCGTAAAACAAAAGAGTCCCAAATAACGAAAGACAGAGAAAATTATACATATCCAGAGGATAAATTTGGGTGGGTAGAAGGTCATAAACCAATCCAAAAACTGAATTCCTACTAATGTTCACTATATGTGTGAATCTGGTGGTTTCTCTTGCAATCATAGGGTTTTCAATTTGGTTACATTTCAGAGACAGCCCTACTCTCTTCTTCAAAGTGTTGGAGAAGCCTTCCTAGTATCAGTGAAGGCTTCTGCAACACTTTGAAGCAGAGAGTAGGGCTGTGTCCGAAATTTAACCAAATTGAAAACCCTATGAGTGCAAGAAAAACCACTAGATTCACATATATAGTTAACATTTGTATGAATTTGGGTTTTGGATTTGTTGGGAACTTCTAACTGCTCAAATTTATCCTCGCGATATGTATGATGCCCGCCTTCTCATGGTATATGGGGCTCTTCTATTTTGCAGTGATCTCAATTTTGGTACAAAGTTAATCCAACAATTTAAGTAGAGTCTTTGAAACTTTAGTGATGCCAAGCTAAAAGTAGAAGTGAAGAGTCATCCCAATGACTCAAAGGGAATCCTCGGACCCTATTGCACTCCAATGAAATTAATAAAAGAGAACATAAACAGAGAAATAAGGGAGTGAATAGTGGAAACTCAAGATATTAAAAAGAAGAAGATATTTTCAAAGAAGTGAGGGAGTTCCTACAAGAAAATAATAAAAGATAGTTGAAAAATGAGAATGAATTGTCACAAGACGAAATGAAGAAAAGTGAGGCAAGTAAGAGGAAACAAGATGAGATATGACCAAAGCTAGAGAGTGTGAGTAAGAAGTTTTCTTATTCTATGACTAACCTTTTATATGATAGTTTTTCGCAGGAGCAACCCATTGGCTAAGGAGCAACCCGCTTCTAGAACTGAGAACTTTAATCCTTTCAGACAAGAAACCAAGGGAAGGATGGGGGAATCCATTCATAGAATGGTCCATAGATAAGAAATTAGGATCTGATTGGAAATCCAGATTCACAATTTGATAAAAGTAGCCTGAAAATTGCTGGAATTAAATTCTTTACTGGTATGCTACTAACAGACCAACTATTCAATGATTCCATTCATTGGACACTGACAGAAACTTCATCAATGATTTACCAGGAAGGAAAGGCAATACATGTTTCATAGCCACATCTTTGATCTCCATGTCTTCTCTCCTAGTGTAGTCTGCTGGTAATTTAGATTCCTCGTTCTATTCCTGCTTATAAGCAACAACCTTAAAGTCGTCCTCTGGAACCTGCAATCCAAGAAAAAAGAGGTATTGTAATCAGATGAAAGAGATATATACATATCAATTAGACAATTACAAGTCAAACTCATATTAGTTGGTGTCAGTCCCATGAAATACTTATTTCTACTCGTCTCTATTTAGGTTGGGCACTTTCAACATGTTCACTTACAAAGGCTCATTTAAATAGTGCTTTCCTTATTTCTTTTGTGAGATGCTGATGATTACACTATTTAAATGAGCCTTTGTAAGTGAACATGTTCAAAGTGCCTGACCTAAATAGAGAGGAGTAGAAATAAATGTTTCATGGGAATGATACCAACTAGTATGAGTTTGAGCTGTAATTGTCTAGTTGATATGTATATATCTCTTTCATTTAATTACAATACCTCTTTTGTCTTAGATTGCAGGTTCCAGAGGACGAGTTTAAGATTGTTGCTTATAAGCAGGAATGGAACGAGGAATCTAAATTACCTGCAAACTACATTAGGAGAGAAGACTTGGAGATCAAAGATGTGCTTATGAAACATATATTGTCTTTCCTTCCTGGTAAATCATGGATGAAGTTTATGGTTGTGTCCAATGAATGGAATGATTGGATAGCTAGTCCGTTAGTAGCAAACCAGCAAAGTATTTCATTCCGCAAACTTTCTGGCTACTTTTATCAAATTGTGGATGCGAATTTCCAATCGGATCGTAATTTCTTATCTCTGGTACATTCTGTGAATGGAGTCCCCCATCCTTCCCTTGGTTTCTTTCCTGAAAAATATTAAACAATAGAGATTTAGTGGATGCTATATAATAGTTTGATGTCAATTGGAGTGAGGGTGAACACTAAACAACATTGATATGACGACTAATCTGGGGTAAATGTAAGGGTTTGTAAAGCATACACTCGTAGACAGACCAAGTTGCGTGGTGAAACTCCCTACTTGGAGGACCAGTCACTTAGAGATACCTAACTTACCAACTTTGCATGTAGAATACTAGGGAATGATTACTATTATTAAGATTACCACGTTAAGAGCTTGTGGGGAACACACATACCCTAGTTTCTTTCTCTTATTGAAAAATCAAAGTTTGAATTTTGTTTACTTGTTACTTAAGCATTAAAATCTGTTAATTACTTACAAAATCCCCACTGTTTACTTTTCTTAGAAATAGTTTGACTAAATAGAGATAATAGTGAGTTAAGTTTAAGTCTAAACCATATTCCTCGTGGGATCAACCCAAACCTACAAGTTGGGTTCTTTATTTGACAACGATCGCTTATACTTCTTTAGGGAGGTGTAATTTGAGTGTATCATCTTATTAGGGAAATCTATCCGAATTAGAGAGGGGTATTTTGGTGTTTTCATTACACACTATACTAACTCATTTTTAGTAATATTTTAGGGGTGTAAACTTATTTAGATCAATTTTCGTAATTCCAGATCACGCTTAGTGTTTTAGAGAGAAGTTCAAGAGAACAAAAAAGGAGAAGTTCAAAGGTTCGTTTAAGATTCTTGCGATCGTTGACGAGTTTTTCCAAGGATTTAATACTTTCGAAGTACATAAGTATTCACAGTGTTGGGTAACCCAACACGCCAATCATGTGGTTTTCTTCTGTAATTTCATTCTAGAGGTTGAATGATTTGAGTTCTTCAGGTTGTATGCTTCATTATTTGATAATGGGGTTTTGTTGAGTTCTTGTGATGAGGATCTTGTTTATAAGCATTGTTCTTTGACGGATTTTGAGTAGATTTTCATGAAATTGTGTTGATAAAATGAATTCAAGTAAAATTTTGAAGAAACCACTGGATTTTAGGTGAATTAGGGCCACAAATCAAAGAGGAAAATCCGTCAAGTTTTTTTGGGTAGAGGCTGGGGCAACGCGCCACTGATGCGCCGGGGGGTGGGGGTGCCGCGTCACCAGCAATAGTGCTCTAGCATTTTGGGGTTGTCGCCCCGTGCCACTCATTGCACCAGGATGGCCTGCTCCAGGTATTTTCCGTCGTTTGCCCCGTCTTAGTTCTTTTAAAAAGTATCTTCACTCTTTTCCTTATTTTAACTATTCTAAACTACATTTAATCATCAAGAGATCATTTATATCATGAATCATAACTCTTGAATTCACATTTTAAATTAAAGAAAAGATTAAGAGTCAAGTTTGAGAGAGCCTTTCAAGTCTTTTAGAGAAGTCTTTTACAAACTTTTAAAACTTGTTTTAAGACTTGAGTACTTGAGTATAAGGATGAGGAGAGTTGAGTTCACATTTTAAAAAGTAAATATATAAGGGAACTAAGTATTACCAAGATTAATATTTTTACATTTAAAATGAGAGGAAACCTTTATTTCCAAATGAGTTCATCACGAGTTTTGAGCAATATCTCTTTTAAGAGAACCTTTTGAGTAATTATCTCAAAGTTTGAGGATAAGGAAATGTTTTTAAACATATGACCATTAATTATATTATTGGGAGTAGTATTGAGCACCAATATGGGCACGAGTTCAGACAACTCAAAGTCCTCATAAACAATGTACGCCAACATGGGTAAAAAGGGTCCTACTTTTTAGATGATTCCTTATTGCTTTTAAAAGCATAGCTTAGTGGATACACTTAGTTAGGATGTGTTATACTCTGGCAAGGTATAGGATAGTTCTGGCAGCGTGAGTGAGACGATGTAGCATCACATAACTCATAGTGATGGTTGTCGGTTAAAGAATCTTCCAAATAAGAGTTATTACTGTATTTTTACATACATTTGATTAATTATTGTATTTTTAAATGCATTGAGTTATTATCTAATGTTTTAAAAGCTTTCTTTATAGTGCATTTCTATTGTTGCTTTTATATTGAACTAAGTTGAGTATTTCTGAGTTTGTGTATCCTTGAGTTGAGTTGAGATGAGGTGAGTATGTTCTTCCTTTTATATCAGTTCAAGCTTATGTCTATCCTTTAGAGTTCCCCTTGCATGCTGGGCCTCCTTGCTTTAATAAGATTCCCACATTTACTTTCAGTCGTATTAGGGCATCGTGGGTGTTTTCCCGACTACTATCAAAGTTATTAGAGGCTTCATAGATAGACACTAGTAGTTTAGGAGTCTTTTCATTTGCATTGTCAATTGTTTAAGACTTGAGTTGCCTCTTTTGGCCAGTTGAATGTTTTCTTTAAAATATTTTGAGACACTGAGTTAAACCTTTACTTTTGAGGTTCATTTATTGTCAAGTAACTCTTCCGCTGAGAGTTGAGTTAGGCCAAAGGTTCATTTGGGGTTATCAATATTTCTCAAGTGCTAGTTACGTCAAGGGTGTAAGTTATTGGCATGACAAACTTGGTATCATAGCATATAGTTCAAGAATCCTAAGGTGTCAATGAAGCCGTGTCTGTAGATTCCTAGTTATCGGTGTGAAATGTGCCACATCTATAATTAGAAGGCTACAATATTTAGAAAATATCTCACTTCTTTCATACTCTTTTCGTGCGATGGAGTTTAACTCTATAAAAGTTTCTTGTAAGTCGTGCTTGCGTGTATCTTTCAGATCATACCTTCACGAAGAGGTGTTCGAGGTCATCCTGCTGGGAAGAATGTTGATCCTCAATGCAACAGAGATGCAACCCCAAGGATAAGTAACTAATGCTTAGTTCCGTGATGCTATCCAGATGTTGATTCAAGCGGTGACCAACCAAGCTAGACAACAGAGATGGGTTCGACAAGATGTGGCTCATACATCCAAGATCTGTGAGTTCTTGAAGATGAATCCTCTAGACTTCATATGTTCAAGTGTCACTGAAGATCCATAAAACTTTGTGGAAGAGTTGTAGAAAGTTTTTGAGTTGATTCATTTTGCGGATGCTGAGCATATGGAACTAGCTGCAGACCAACTCAAAGGTGTCGCTAGAATCTGGGACGACTAATGGAAGTAGAGTAGAGATGAAGGGGCACCAATTGTGAGCTGGGTTGTGTTCGAAAATGCCTTAATGGGGAGTTTTTTTCCCCGTGAGCTAAGAGAGGGAAAGGTAACAGAGTTTCTCACTCTTAAGCAAGAATCCATGAGTGTGAATCAATAAAGCCTCATGTTCACTCAATTGTCCATTTATGCTCCGGAGATGGTTGTTGATATTAAGAGATAGATGAGCTTGTTTGTGTCTTTGTTATCTCGTCTGTCTAAAAAAGAGGGTAATGTTGTGATGTTGACAGGGGACATGGACATAGCAAGGCTGATGTTCCATGTGCATTAGGTTGAGGAAGATAAGGTGAGAGATAGAGAAGAGTTCCAGAACAACAATGCTAAGACTACATGTAATGAGTCCGACCACCAGAATAGTAATGCAAACCTGTAAACCTTACAACAAAGGCCAAATGTACCTGCTTCATCATCTTCTAGTGCACCTGCACCAAAGAAGCAAGGTAACTTCAGGAATCAGAATTCACAGAATTTAAAAGCTAGACCTGCTCAGTCTCAAAGTAGTGTGGCACAAGGGGCCAACTTGACTTCTACATGTACTAAGTGGGGTAAAAGCCACCCAGGATCCTGTCGTGATGGCACCACTGATTGTTTCAATTGTTGTCAGACAGGTCACTTGATGAGAGAGTGGCATGGTTGTGGTTATAGGGCAAATAGAGCCCAATCTTCTTCAGTGGCTCCACAAGATAGAACTGCACCTAGAGGAGTTTCTTCAGGGACAGGCAAACGAGAAAACCATTTGTATGCTATCACCAGTCAACTAAAGTAAGAGAATTTACCTGATGTTGTCAGTGGTATGATCAAAGTCTTTGCTTTTGATGTATATGCATCTCTTAATCCAGGTGCGAGTTTATCTTTTTTGACTCCATCTAATGTTATGAATTTTGATATTATTCTCGAGCAACTTCTTGAGCCATTAAGTGTTTCCACACTTGTTTGCTAGTATATTCTAGCTGAGAGCATTTATCGTGACTGTAGCATTCCTGTCAAACACAAGGACACCATGGCTGACTTAGTCGAGTTAGATATGGTGGAATTTGATATTTTTCTAGGTATGTACTGGCTTCATTTATGTTATGCCTTAATTGATTGTATAACTCGAGTAGTTAAATTCCAGTTTTCTAATGAGCCATTATTGATTGGAGGAGTAATTCAACAGTGCCTAAGGGTCATTTAATTTCATACCTTAAGGCTAGAAAGTTAGTCTCCAAGGGGTGTATCTATCACTTAGTCTGAGTTAATGACTCTAGTGTTGATACACCACCTATTCATTCAGTTCCAATTGTGAGTGAGTTTTCAGAGGTCTTTCCAGATGATCTTCCTGTTGTCATGCCTCGAGCCTACACCCTGGGTGGGACTGGCATTCGAGAACCATTGTTGTCCCCAAGCGAACCCTTGGCCTTGCTTACTACTCAGCGGAAGATTTTACTTAACAAAGATAAATTCATGAAATAAACTAGAATGTTATAAAATAAAATATTTAACTGGCCAGTAAGGCAACTCAAGTCTTTATAATCCAAACAACTGCATTGAATAAGTCTAATGAACTAATAACTATATGTCTGTGATGCCCCTAATACAATGAGGAATTTCTGGACAAGACCTCGACCAATCTAACACCTGAAATGACAAAGTAATATAAAAAGGGACCCTCCGAAAAGCAAGGAGGCTCACCAAATGACTCTGAAATGCTCAACTGGATAAATGAAGCGCTGGATGCTGATCTTGGTTACTTGTATCTGCATCATAAAATGAAGCAGGCCAAATGGCATCTGTACATTGAATGTACGAGCATGCGAGGGGAATTGTGAAACAGGACATAATCCTGAAAAGAAACTAAAGAAACTAACCTCTCCTCAACTCTACTCTACCCATTTCAATATAAAGCAGTAATAAGGATGCATTATAAAAAAAAAAGCTTTAAAACATGAAGATAATAACTCAATGTATAACAAAAACACAATAGTAATTTGTTTTGTATATAAAGATACAAGTAACTTTGTGGGAGATTCTCTAACCGACAACCATCACTATGAGCTATATGATGATATAACTCTTGCCTCACACTGCCAGAACAGTCCTATACTTTGCCGGGGTATATAACCTACTACTAAGTGGATCCATTAGTCTATGCTAAAAGCATTAAGGAATCATCTAAAAAGTATGACCTTTTTCTACCCATGTTCGCTACAAGGTTTATAGGGGCTCTGAATTATATGATTTATCCCTCATACCCCCTAAGTGCCCAAATTGCCAACATGTCAAGGTAGAGCACCACATTCCCGGTGGTATGGCTCAAAAAATAGATCTTCCGGAATTGAAGTAGAAGATGATCAATATGGATTTCATTACTGGTTTGTCGCGATCTCGCAGGCAGCATTATTCGATTTGGGTGAGTGTAGATCGAATGACTAAATCAACCCATTTATTGCTGGTAAAGACTACCTATTCAATAGAAGATTATGCCATATTATATATTCAAGAGGTAGTCAGACTTGATGGAGTTTTGGAGTTCATCATTTCAGATAGAAGTGTGCAATTCACCTCACAATTCTAGAAGTCTTTTTATAAAGGTTTGGGTTTGAAGGTAAATTTGAGTACTACTTTCCATCCTCAGACTGATGGTCGAGCAAAGAACATAATTTAGACTTCAGAGGATACGTTGAGGGCATGTGTGATCAATTTCAAGGGCAATTGTGATGATCACTTACCTAACATTAACTTTGTTTATAACAACATTTATCACTCTAGCATCTAGATGGATCTTTATGAGGTTCTTTATGGGTGAAGATGTAGATCTCATATTGAATGGTTTGAAGATGGTGGAGCTTGGTTGATAGGGCCAGACTTGGTTCATCAAGCTATGGAGAAAGTGAAAACATTCAAGAAAAGTTGAAAACAACACAAAGTCATCAGATATCCTATACCGATGTTAAGAGACGAGACATAGATTTTGAGGTTGATGATTGGATTTACTTGAATGTTTCATCCATTAGGGTGTTATGAGATTTGGTAGAAAGAGGTATATTGGTCCTTACAGGATATCCATGAGAGTTGGCAATGTAGCTTATGAGTTGGAGCTACCGTCAGAATTCCCTGCAGTTCATCCTGTATTTCACGTTTCTTAGTTGAAGAAGTTTATGGGAGATTCTGCACTTATTATAACTACTGAAAATGTTGGTATTAAGGACAATCTATCTTATGAGGAGATACCCATTCGGATTCTTGGTCGCAAGTTGAGAACTAAGGAGGTTTCATCAATGAAGGTCCTATGGAGAAATCAATTTGTTGAGGAAGCTACATGGGAAGGTAATAACTTCTTGTCAACAACTCTTTTAAATTGATATATTGAGTTGTGTTAATTGCTTGTTGGGTGTGTGAGCTGGGTGTTAGAAATTTTGTCACTACTGTTTCTACTTAGAGTAATCTCATTCGAGGATGAATGTTCCCAAGTAGGAGATATTGTAACACCTCAGTCTAAGAAATAACAAATTTTAGCAAGAACCAATTTGGAAAGAGCTAAATCTAGAATTATGCAAGTTAGTCTTAAATTGTGAATTTTGGGTCAACTTGAAACGAGCATAACTTTCAGTACATGATGAGTTAGGTGGACAATGAGATATCAAATGAATGATCTTTGAGTCCTCTTTCTATTACCATCAAGTTTTCTAAATTCCAAGTTCGGATGAAGGAGATATGTCTGTTTTATTTCAACTTGCCTGATTAAGAAAATCCATCAAAATTATTAAGGAAGGGTATTTTGGTCTTTTCCTTACTCCACTAGCCTAACTCGATTTTACTAATATTATAGGGGTCTAAACTGATTTAGAGGTCGCCAGCCTCTGAAGTTTAGAGGACTCATTGTGGTGCACTGCAGGTGCGCCACACCAGACCTTTTTGCACATCTAGGGCGTGCCGCGCCAACCCTTTCCCAGAACTTCCCAATGGAGTTTTCTTCTTAATTTTTGTACCTAATTTGCCTAGAATCAAATTATTTCTTCGAAACACAATTAGATTCGAATACCCAACATAAGTACACAAAAATCTACCAAAAACAACCTTCAAACTCCTAACATTCATCTCAAGAATTCATCAAACTTCATTATTAAGGATTTAAGAAATGTAACTTCAAGGAACTCATCAAGAACTCCAATACATGGGTTGTCATGGACGAATTTAATTCAAGAAACTCACGATTGGCGTTAGGGTGAATGAACCCATCACTATAAAATCCTGCATACCTCGTTAGGATCAAATCCTTGGTGAATACTTCTCAATGATCGCAAGAATCTTGAACGAACGCTTGAACCTTTTCCTTAAATTCTCCTCTTGAACTTCTCTCTAAAACCCTAAGTGTACTTAGGATTGTGAAAACTAACCCAAATCAGTTTAGATCACTAAAATATTACTAAAACTGTTTAAAGCTGAAGGGGTAAAGAAAAGACTAAAATACCCCTCATTAATTTGGGTAAATATCCTTAACTGGGTAGGCTGATTTCAAACGGGCATATCTCCCTCATCCAAACTCAAAATTTAGCAAACTCAGAGGCGTTGAAAATAAGATTCAAAGATCTTTCATTTGATATTTTATGGGCCACCAAACTCATCATGTACAGAATGTTATGGTCATTTGAAGTTGACCTAAAACTCACAACTTACGCTTAACTTGAACATATCTCAAATTAGCTCTTTCCGAATTAGTTCTTTCAAAATTTAGCTCTTTCTAAGGTGGGATGTTATACCACAGCTCTCCGTCCCTTTTTCCAATTCTGGCTGGCTCCAACCTTAACAATACCGCTGCAACCAGCAGCTCGAAACACTCATTTCTCATTTTCCTGACAAGCCGGAGAATAGCTGAACTCACACCACAAGCTCGAACAGCTCCAAAACCCACCACCACACCACTGTCAGTTCCTTCCCCTCTCCCTTTTCACAATTTTCCTCCATTTTGCAGGTATTCTGGATAGCCCCAACAACCAGCGAGTTCGAAGCTCGCCACCATCAATTACGGCCAACTCCAACGAGTGACGAGTTCAAATCCAATAACCAAAGCTCCATTTCTGATCACCCAGGCCACTGGAAAACCCATATGAAATTAGACACGTTATTAGGCCAAAAATGACCAGATCTATGGTCTCCGACATAATTCGGTGAGCAGCAATTCTATGACACAGACTACTAGTTTCATTGGAGGTTTGAACTCCAAACAACTCACTTTATTTCTTCTATTTGCATTTCTGAGATTTGTTAGTTGTTTATTAAAGTTAATTTTCTAATAAGTATTTTTGATTGAGATTAATCTTCCCCGCATGCTCCTCAGCTATTCTTATTACCATTGCAAAACGTTACCAGATTTTATCACATGGCATTGTGCATTGTTGGTGTTCTTTATTTTTTTCCTTTTCTTTTCAAGATTGTGTGCAAATTGACTTTGGTGACCAGGTTTATTATAATTAATTTTTGCTACTTTTTTTAAGTTAATTTTATAGGTATTGCATTTAGTTGTTTATGAATATATATATTTCTCTTGATTGGTTCACTATTTTATCATATTTTTTTATGTACGCTCGTTTGAAATATTATTTTTATTATCTTTGTGTTGTTATATTTTTGGTTTAATTTTTTATTCACGCTTGTTCTTGTTTATATTTTTATTTGGAAAGGGCTCATCTTTATTGTTATTTGTATGTTATGTTTTCATCATTGATTATTTCTATTTTTGAATACTTTAGCCTTTTGTTTACATTTTTGTTAAAATTTGCCGATAAAGAAAATACCGTCGATTTCCAAGGCCTCCCACATTAATAAGACGTGTTTTTATTTTTTATTTATTATTTATTTATTACTAACACTTTTACTAAGTGTCTTTATAGGTACCAGAGTTGCTTTCCATTGAAGCTATTTGAATGGAGTTCGAATTATATTATTTATTCATTATTTTGTATATATCTATGTTAGGTAAACTTTAGGCTGTTTCTTATATTATTGTTTTATTTTATTACTTGTGTATATCACATGTTTATTATATTTTGTTTTATCTCCTCAATTTGAAAAATGAATTCGGTCGAGACCCACGTTTGTGGATTTCGAAGGATACCTAACACCTTTCCTTTGGAATAACTTGAACCCTTACCTAGAATCTTTTGGTTCCGTAGACATTCATTTAAGTTAATTTATTAATTGGTTCCCTATTTTTTCCTAAAATTAGGTGGCGACTCCCTTTATACCCTTTTACCCCTTTTCCCTTTCAATATTCCCCTTTTTAACCCCTTTAAAATTCTTTCATTTTTAAAACTGTTTATTTTTGTGAGTCACCATGACATTGCGCCCTCTCAAAGGATGTCAACAAAGGGTATTGGAGTCACTCATGTGTTAGGGCAAGAGTTCAACTGAGTTTAGAAAAATCCTAGTTAGATGGGGAAAACAAGTGGTATCAGAGCAACTCATGTGTTAGCCTTGTCAAGGTAGGGCCAGATTTGAACTGAATTAAGGCAAATCCCTATAATCAAACCTCAGTATTGAGTTTAGGCAAATCATATGCGGTGGGGCAAACCTTAGCGAGGATGCTGAGACACATGAAAGATGTTGGACATATAAGTAAGCAGACCTTACAACATAATGACGTGTTTCAAAGTTATGCAGGCTGAGGCCGAAAGGAGAAAATATCACTATAACACCTCCATTTTTGAAAGAGCTAAAAATAGAAAGAAATAAATTGGAAATAGAAAAATCTGGAATTTTTCAAGTTATGCTTAAGTTGTGAGTTTTGAGTCAAATTTAAACAACCATAACTTTTAGTACGTGGTGAGTTGAGTGGCCCATATGATATCACATGAAAGGTCTTGGAATCCTCCTTCCAACGCCACCAAGTTTGCTAATTTTCGAGCTCGTATGAGGGAGATATGACTTTTTGAAGTCTGGCTGTCCAATTAAGGAAAGTTATCCAAAAATACGAGGGGTATTTTGGTCTTTTCTTTACCCCATCAGCTTAAAATAATTATAATAATATTTAGGGGTCTAAGCTGATTTGGTTCAGTTTTCACAATCCTGATTTATGCTAGGGTTTTAGAAAAGAGTTTAAGAAAAGAAAAGATGATCAAAGAGGAGAAGATTCAAGGCGTTCGTTAAGTTCTTGAAGTTTTGTTGCGGATTTTCGCGAAGGGTTTCTTCCCTAAAGAGGTATGTGAGTTCTGATAGTGTTGGATTCGTTCACCCACACGCCAATCATGGTTTACATACTCAAATTTGTCCATATATATTGAGAGATTCAATTTTGAGATGTGTATTCTTGAAGTATTGCTGCCGTTCTTGAATTAGGATGTGTTTGATGAGTTCTTGAGATACATGTGTCAAGTTTGAGAGTTTTTTTGAGTAGATTCTTGTGTACTTGTATTGTATAATTGACTCTAAGGATAATTTAAGAAAAGAAATCGATTCCAGAAGAATTAGTGTGATGTTATAACTTAAGATTAGAAGTCTCACATTAGTAAAAATATAGGAGAGATGTTAGGTATAAAGAAAACCTTACCAATTAATGAAGATTTTTAAAGCTGCGGTATCATGACCCGGGCCTACACCCTGGACGTGGCCAACACTTGAGAACCATTGTAGGTCTCCAAGCGAACCCTTATCCTATCTGGCTACAAGGGGAAAACTAACTCAAGCATATGAAAGCTTAAAACTGAAATAAAATCAATTACTCAAATACTCAATATTTACAATGACTTGAAAAATACTCAATAGATAAACTCAGAGTTTATAAAAACAACTCAAAGAAAATGCATACTGAAAACTGCTCAACCTTATATATCTATGAAGCTTCTACTATTATAGAAGGATAACGGGACAAGACCCACGACATCTCAAAAACTACTAACTGTATGGTAAAGGTGAAGTCCTCCGAAATATAAGAAAGTTCGGCAAAGCGGACTGGAATATCACACGACCTCAACGAAACGGCTATTGATTATCCTGAATACCTGTATCTTCATCATGAAATGATGCAGGCCAAATGGCTCAGTACATGGATTGTACGAGCATATAAGGGGAATTCTAAATAATAAACATAAGTTTGAACTGATGGAAAAGAAACATACTTACCTCTTCTCAACTAACTCAACTCAATGAAACATAGTTCAACTCAACTCAGAGAAAATAGGGCTCAACTCAATAATAAGATACTCAACTCTGGATACTCAACTCAAGATAAAGCAACAATAAAAGATGTAATATTTGAAAAGCTTATAAAACAGCAGATAACAACTTCATTGAAGAATACAATAATAACTCATCTTTTATATATTAAATACAATATAATTCTGTGGGAGATTCTCTAACAGACAAAAATCACTATGAGCTATGTGATGACAGAATGTCTAGCCCACACTGCCAGACTGTCCTATACTTTGTCGGGGTATAGAATCTACAACTAAGTGGATCCACTAGTATATGCTAAAAGCATTAAGGAATCATCTATAAAGTATGACCCTTTCTACCCACGTTGGCTACATGGTTTATGGGGGCTCTGAGTTGTATGAACTCTTCCCCATATCGGTGCTCAATACTACTCCCAATGTATACTCGCTCATATATTTTAAAAACATAACTCTTTCTGTGGTTTGAGATTATCACTCAAAAATATTTTTCTTAAAAGAGATGGTACTCAAAACTGCTCATGAAAACTCTTTTTGTAAAATAGTGTCTCCTCTTTTCTAAAATATAAAAACATTTACTCTTGGGAATACTTAGTTCCCATATATCATTTTAAAAGAGATGAACTCAACTCTATTCTTCCTCAAACTCATATGCTCAAGTCTTCAAACAAGATTTAAAAAGTTTTGCAAAAGACTTCTCAAAATAGGGTTCATGCAGAATTATGGGCATGAACTATTCAACTGAAGGACCTTCATGGGTAACATGTAGTAGTCCCACGACTAGGAATATAATCTCAAAAGGAATAGGAACTCAATACTGAAGACTTAGAACTTGAAGATACAACTCCTCTCAAATATACTCAATTTATGGATTTCATGTGGAATTTATGGGAATGAACAACTCGACTCAAGGGTCTACATAACAATATGGAACTCATGTATACAACTCTTCTCATTATCACACTTACTTCCTCAAAATTTAACTCAAATCAATAATTGATATCAAAGGATTTACAATTGAACTCGAAGACTTTCTTGAACTATACTCTTAACTCTTTCTTGAATTCTAATTATGAATTCAAGAGTTATGATTCTTGATACGAAGGATCTCGATGATAGTGTACAGTCATCAATACATTCTCCTAACACTTATGCTCATTTACTTGAGTCTTGAAATAATTTATTAGAAATTGTAGAAGACTCCTCAAAAGACTCAAAGGGAATTTCTCGGAAGAACTCACAAGACTTGACTCATAACTTTACCTTGAATTCGAATTAAGAATTAACGGTTATGATTCATGTTATGAATTATTTCTCATTGTTTAGAAGTAATTTAGAGTGTTTAGAATGAATAGGGATTGAAGGAACCCTTTTAATTAACTTGAATCAATAATTGATCTGAAGGATTCACAATTTAACTCAAAGACTCTCTTGATCTCTAATCTTAACTCCTCCTTGAATTTGAATTATGAATTCAAGGATCATGACTTTATATATGGAATTTCTTGATGATTGGATGTAGATTGGATAGTAAAAATCAATAAGAGAAAAAGACATGTTTTGAAAGATCGAATACAGAACAAAGAACAACGGCGGAAAGGACTTGACGTCCCTAGCACAGCAGTGGCGCACCACACTAGCCCTCAGTTGACTGAGGCTGGTCTGGGGTGCACTGCAAGTGCAAGGCACCACCTCTTCAGGTGCAACAGGGGCGTGCCGGCCCAACCACGTTCAAGACTTCTCAAAATAGGGTTCATGCAGAATTATGGGATGAACTATTCAACTGAAGGACCTTCATGGGTAACATGTAGTAGTCCCACGACTAGGAATATAATCTCAAAATGATTAGGAACTCAATACTGAAGACTTAGAACTTGAAGATACTACTCCTCTCAAAGATACTCAATTTATGGATTTCATGTGGAATTTATGGGAATGCACAACTCGAATCAAGGGTCTACATAACGATATGGAACTCATGTATACAGCTCTTCTCATTATCACACTTACTTCCTCAAAATTTAGCTCAAATCAATAATTGATATCAAAGGATTTACAATTGAACTCGAAGACTTTCTTGAACTATACTCTTAAATCTTTCTTGAATTCGAATTATAAATTCAAGAGTTATGATTCTTGATACGACGGATCTCGATGATAGTGTACAGTCATCAATACATTCTCCTAACACTTATGCTCATTTACTTGAGTCTTGAAATAATTTATTAGAAATTGTAGAAAACTCCTCAAAAGATTCAAAGGGAATTTCTCGAAAGAACTCACAAGACTTGACTCTTAACTTTACCTTGAATTAGAATTAAGAATTAACGGTTATGATTCATGTTATGAATTATTTCTCATTGTTTAGAAGTAATTTAAAGTGTTTAGAATGAATAGGGATTGAAGGAACCCTTTTAATGAACTCGAATCGATAATTGATCTAAAGGATTCACAATTTAACTCAAAGACTTTCTTGATCTCTAATCTTAACTCTTCCTTGAATTTGAATTATGAATTCAAGGATCATGACTTTATATATGGAATTTCTTGATGATTGGATGTAGGTTGGATAGTAAAAATCAATAAGAGAACAAAGACATGTTTTGAAAGATCGAATACGGAACAAAGAACAAAGGCGGAAAGGACTTGACGTCCCTGGCACAGCAGTGGCGCACCACACCAGCCCTCAGCTGACTGAGGCTGGTCTGGGGTGCACTGCAAGTGCACGGCACCACCTCTTCCGGTGTAACAGGGGCGTGCCGGCCCAACCACGTTCCAGACGAATCCGACAAACTTTTCTTCAATTTTCCAGCCCTACCTCGTCTAAACTCGAATCATTTCCACCAAACTCTTTTGGATCCTTAAACCCAACCTAATTACAGAAACGTCTACAGCAAAACCCACAAAGAACACTACTCATTGGTGATTCTCACCTCAAGAACACAACAAGAACTTCATTATAAAAAAACGAAGCACAAAACTTCAAGAATTCAACAAGATTATCAATACTCAATCTCATGAATGAAATTCGTAAAAGAAACTCAAGATTGGTCTGTGGAAGAACAAACCCAACACTATGTAAGCTTACATACCTCCTAGGATCAAATCCTTGGCGATATCCCTCGAAGAATCACAAAAATCTTGAACACTCTACCTTTTTCTCCTCTTTTCCTCTTCTTGAACTCCTCTAAAAATCCTAAACGTATTTTAGGAATAACTAAACCAGATTCTAATCAGTTTAGACTCCTTAAACCTTACCTAAAATGTTTAAATCAGATTGGGTAAGGAAAGGACCAAAATACCTCTCATATTTTCGGGCAACTTTCCTTAATTGGTCAACCTGACTTCAAATGAGCATATCTCACTCATACGAGCTTGAAAATTAGTAAACTCGATGGAGTTGGAAAGAGGACTCAAAGATCTTTCATTTGATATCTTATGGGTCTTCTAACTCGTTATGTACTGAATGTTATGGTCGATTGAAGTTTACTCAAAACTTCAAACAACTAAGGAATGACTTGAAGGAATTCTCTTTAATTATTTTTGGAACTCAAGGTTCTATATCTAGTGACCTGAGCTTAATACTTAAGAAATTTTAAATTCCTTGGTAAAATCCTACTCACATAGAAGAAGGGCTCGAGTGTTACTTAAAAAAACTTTCAGGGTGTTACATTATTTCCCCTTAAGATCATTCGTCCTCGCATGATAGCTGGACTGGTTACGGAACGCGGCTACTCTCACTATCTCATCTGACTCATGAAATTTCCTACTAACACAGGTTGCACTGATTTGTACCAAGAGTTCGGACCTTCAATAACACCTAAATCAAGAACGATGCTATTGGGAACATAGTCACACTCTCTCTGAAGTTACCTTATCTGAAACAAAGGAAATCTGGGCATGAAGTAAGAATAAGAATACCATGCCTGGGGTAATATTATTGGTACATATTAAGCTTAGCAACACTCCTCAACTAGGATCTTCTTTCCTTATACCATACCTTATTTGCTGCAACTCCTAGTTCCCTCAAGGGTACATGACTTCTCTTACCAAGGCCTGATTCTAACGACACGCTCTTACTATATTAAAGCTTAACCCAAATCCTAAGGTTCGGGTTCTATACCTCTTTATAGGGAGTCTCATCCCAAGAACATTACTTTGTACCACCTCATTTAATCAATAACACATTCAATCTTAGTATTCTAACAGCTCCATGGGTAGTTACCAACCAACTCCCTAAGAAGTTATCATTCTCTTATCATCACTGCCACAGAACCAACTAAGGGCTATGATTTAACTATTTCTCATAGAAAAATCTCATCCTCCTCTTCCTCGTCATTTATAACCTTAGGTGGGATTATCACACCATCATTATCTCGATGAGAACATTAATCTTCTCCTTCTAACATTACCCCACTACTAAAAGGACTTTTGAAAATATATCTCCCATAATCTTTTGAGCCCGTTACTATCTTATTATCAACACTTAACTTGATTTCTCAATTTATCATCTCCTCCTTAGATCTAAAGTTGGCAGTTAGAAGCTATGGACCTATTCCATCATCTCTAAACTAGTCTACATCCCTTTTTAACAACTTAAGTACTATTTGATCACTTATTATACCTCATCACTTAATCGGTTCTATAACCTTTGGAACATTATGACTATCTCAAACAAATGATAAGCCTATCTTAGATCTGTCACTTCATGAATACTCTGTTATTCTATTCAACACATATATTTAGTCTCCTCTAACACGATGGCACATCGACATCAACTCTATTTTGGTTAAAATATACTCTATCTCATCATGACGAGTAACTATTCCTCTTCCTTCTAACAAGAACTATCTACAACATTATTGTTCTTTATTTCACTCATAAAGGAACTCATCACTTATAACTGATTGGGTGCATGATTGCAATAACATAATCAGCCCCATCACTATCTCCCTTTCATACATTACTGAACCTCTACATACTTTCCTATAACTTTAGGCACTTTTGCTACTACTGCTAATAATTTTGTAACTTACGCTACCTTTTTGTGATGAAAAATACTACCCAAGCTCTAAACATACTTTCTCATGAGGATCTCAGCAGAAATAGGGGTTAGAGAAGAGACTACAACTCGTTCTTAGCTTTAAAACACAATTCATATGAACATGAGCGCATTCCTTTGAAACTCAACACTAAACTCGCTCATGGGCTTTTCTCTAACCCCTTCCTCAAGATTTTTCTAAGAGCAACTCATCGATAAAGAACTGACTTTGCTTTTCAACCACCTCTAATATGAGAGGTAGTTGAAGGGATAGGAGAACACACGAATTAGAATAAGTCTCTATGACATATCTCTATTGAACGATTAAGAGTATGAAAAAAGAAAAACTTTTCCTAAATGTCTGTAGTCACTTATTTATAAAAGTGGGGTCCTCACAACCACAAATAAGATCCTACTTGACATGACGTCATAGACACACTAGGATACTTGAACATTGTTCTCTGATACCATAGAAAATATCTTGGAATTATCTTTCCAACGCCGCCGAGTTTGCACGATTTCGAGTTCATATGAGTGAGATATGCCCATTTGAAGTTGGGTTGTTCAAATAAGGAAAGTCTAATCCGGATTTTGGAAGGGTAGTTTGGTCTTTTCCTTACCCTATTATTTTATTTTGTTTTTAGGAGTTTAATTGGGGTTTAATCAGAATAATATCAGTTGAAACAATTGGAAATTCTCGCTAGGGCTTGAAAAGGTAAAAGAGGTTAAAGAAGAAGAAAAGTCAAGACTCGTCAAGATTGTGCAATTTTGGTTGTGGATTTCTCCAAGGATTCAATCCTACGAGGTATGTGAGATCACATAGCATTGAGATATTTCACCAACGCGCTAATCATGATTAAATTCAGCAATGTTGTATTGTTTTGAAAGCAAATCTTATGAGTTTTTTATGATAATTCGTTCGAAATCTTATCGGTTCTTGTTGTTGAGGTTTATTGAGTTTGATTAATGATTTTAGGTGTGTTTTCAAGTAGAATCTAACATATATTGATGGTATAGTTTATTCTCAGCGTTTAGAGAGGAACCAAGTTGAAATAGGGGGTTTAGAGTTGAAAAACGAAAAAGAAAAATTGGAATCCACCTGGGCAGGGGTCTGGGGTGCCGCCCCAGCCAGATCACCCAAACTGGGATTCTAAATTTTGGGCTCTGGGATGCTGCTCTAGCTAGAGTGCCCCAACCCAGGCAGTTAAATTTCAGGGCAGGCGCCCAGTGCCTGGACGCCAGTTCTCTCATTTCCCCCATTAATTCCGTACTAGCTCCGTAGCAACGTACCTATATTTTCTAGTTGATTTCTATACTCTAAAGTACGTCTACAAATCATGAAATCATCCATAAACATCAGATCATAAACCTTGAATCCATAATTCAATTCAAGGAAAATTAAGAGTCAAGTCAAGAGGTTAAGAGTCAAGTCAAGAGAAGTTCATAAAGTTTTTCAAAAGTCTTTCACACGTTTTAACTTTGTTTTAAGACTTAAGCTTTGAGTTGAGTAAAGAGTAAGAGTAAAGTTCATTTCTTCAAAGAATATATGGGAACTAAGTATTCCCAAGAGATAAAATGTTTTCACATTTGAGCAAGGAAGGAAACACTGATTTCCAAAAGAGCCTTTGAGCTAGTTTTTAAGTAATTATCTCAAATCACAGAAAGAGTTTTGTTTTTAAAAACATATGAGCTGAGTATATTTTGGGAGTAGTATTGAGCATGGATATGAGGACACGAGTTCATAATAACTCAAGTCTTTATAAACCATGTAGCCATCATGGGTAGAAAGGATCATACTTTTTAGATGAATCCTTAGTGCTTTTTTGCATAGACTAGTGGATCCACTTAGTTGAGGCATTCTATATGACATCAATGTATATGACAATTCTGGCAGTGTGGGCGAGATGATGTATCATCATTTAGGCTGATACTGATAGTTGTCGGTTACAGAAACTTCCACAATATTATAGCACTTTGTTATATGAGTAAACTGAGTTATTATTGTATCTCTTTAATACATTGAGTTATCACCTATCATTTTAAATGCTTTGTATAAACTGTACCATTATTGTTGTTTTTTTTACTTTGCATTTGAGTTGAGTTATTCATGAGTTGAGTAAAGCCAAGGCAAGTGTTCTTTTCAGATTCCTTTCAAGCTTATGTCTCGTTTAGTATTCCCCTCGCATATTCGTATATTCCATGTACTAATGCCATTTTCCCTGCATCATTTTATGATGCAGACACAAGTAACCAGGATCAACATTCGGCGCCTCGTTGATCCAGTTTAGCACTCAGAGTCAGTTGGTGAGCCTCCTTGCTTTCCGTAGGACTCCTTTTACATTGCTTTAGTATTTCAGTTGTTAGGATGATCGGGGGTCTTCCCGACATCCCTCTTTATTTTAGAGGCTTCGTAGATGAGTATTCATAGTTCTTTAGTCTTGTATTTCAGATGTTTTGCTATAAAACTTGAGTTTCCATTTATGGCGAGTTTGAATGTTTTATCCTAAAATGTTTTGAGTTTAATTGGAGACAGTTGTTTTAGAAATGCATATCATCATTGTATTAATGCTTAAAGTCTTTTGCTCAGCTTCTAGCCAGGCCAAGGGTTCACTTGGGGCCCAAAATGGTTGTCGAGTGCCAGTCCCACCCAGGGTGTAGGCTCGGGGAGTGACAATGACTTTTCTTAAGAGTTGTGACTTTTCTGAAGAGTTGCGATTTTTCCGAAGGATTGTAACTTTTCTGATGGGTTATGACTTTTTTGAAGGATTGTGACATTTCTCTTAAAGGTTTTGACTTTTCTAAAGGGTTGTGACCTTTCTGATAAGGTACCATAAGCACATGTTCATACTACCCTATGTTGTCTATAAATAGATGGGTTTCTATCATTTTACATTATGAATTTATGAACTTCTTCCATCCAAATAAATTCGAGTGTTCGTTACTGCCATTGAGTGGTTCACTGAAACTGTGGTATTAATTAGGTACAAAAACATCAATGAGTAAGACAGTTCTATCCTGGCGGGAGAGGATAATTTCATTAACATCGGGTACTTGAGGATAATAATTTCTTTAAGAAAACAGTTTGTATTAAGTTGGCTCAATTTTTCTTCCTTATGAAAAATATTTTCCATACTGTTTTTTATTTTCTTTAGATTCTATTTGTTTACGAGTTTTAAAGTTTTGGGTTTTAGTAATACTATATACATTGTTGCTTTTTACAAAGTTCCCCAAAGTTGTTATTTTAAATATTTTAGTAATACAAATTAAAAAAAATACTAAGATATATATGTACTGTACACTCGATGTTTCCTCAAACAGCATGCCATGAAAACATGTAAAATTCTCATGATAATGACAAGCCAAAGAAGCCAACTAAAAATGGCATGTGGGTGTTAATTCGTATTATTCCAAAAAAAAATGAAAATAAATTTTAGACATGAAGTAAAAAAAGAAAAATCCATGTTCTTATTTCCAACCACCCCTCCCCCCCGCCCCCCCTATTTGTCTTCTTTTTTCACATTAGATGTTTTGCCATTTCAGAAAACATCTATGGTACAATGTAAGAGACCTGTCTTATTTGGGGGTTAGAATTTGTAACTCCATCTTCGTTAATTCCTAGTCATTTTAACTTAAGAAAAATATACCCCAATAACTATGCACACACCCCTAGTACTTTCCAATCTTTTTATATCTTATTTTTGTTGACTCCTTATTTTTTTGCTTAATTTTGATGAATTTTTAGTTGTTATCTAAAACCTCCAATTATTGAGGACTCAATTTTCTATTTAGTTTGAATAGACAAATCACTTGAAGAAGAGTCACATCTACCAATCCTTGTCGTTTGACCCCAACCTCATAAGTTGCATTATTGTGTTACATACGATCATTTACGCTCTGAAATAGGAGACACAATTGAGCATTTATACGATGTCATTGCCACAGATTGGTTAACGATAGTCTTTTACTGATTTTTAAATTTGAACTTGTGTGTATTTTTATGTTCTTGTTACTTTTTATTTGTGTTTCTACTTGCCAAAAACAGGACAAGATGAATCAAGAGGATGACAAATTAATTGTTGGTGATATGGGGTTCATATATGAATTCAATGAAACTGAAGCACCCATGGAGATAGGTTTAGTCAAATCAAATTGCCTATATCTACAGGTAGGAGATGTCGTATTTCAAGTGACAAGTCCAATGCTTCATTTTCTAAAAATGAAGGGCTATTAGGAGGCAAAGTGGTTTTAAAATGGGGGAGTATAAGTCACGAATTGGTTCGATTGAGATTGATTCCTTTCTCATTAACTGGAGACCCTACCACATGGCGTGGAGACCCTGAGGGCCAATTACCACTTCGGTGGAACTAAAGGCTGCTTTTCTTAAGAGATAGTTTTCCATTTCTCTTGAAGTTGAGTTGAGAGATGAAATAAAAAACTTTCAGCAAAACCCAAAAGAACCACTTTATGAAGTTTGACTGAGATTTAAACAAAGGGTTGTTAGGTGACCAAGGCATGATTTATTTAAGGTCATTTTGTTACATTATTTCTGCCGATCTTTGAGTAGTCGAAAAAAGAGATTCTCAAGGGCTTGCCAGGTGGATCAATTATGGATCAGTCATTTGATAGATCTAAGTGTTTACTCCAAAGGGTTGTTCGAACAAATTGTAATTGTCACAAAAGGGGAGCCGACGGGATGATAGGCATCACCTCTACAAAATGTGTGAGGAGAAATAATGAAAAGATGAAACAAGAGGCAAGCATGTCATAGTAGCTATCAAAACCATTGAAGCCATTGCATCTTGCAGATTGGAAAGAAAATTACAAAAGTGTTAATATGTGGAATGCATACCGAGTCTCGAAAACAAATAAAATTGAGGTTTATTTCCTCAAAGTACATGTATCAAGTAATGAAGAGATCTATTTAGGGAGTTCAATCTCTTATTCCCTAAGAATAAGATACAAATCTCGAAGAGATGAGAGATGAAACAAAGGTCAAAACAAAAGAAAGTTTCATAAAGCAAATGAGTAAGATTCACTAGTCAAAGCTAACATGGAAAGAATACTGGAGAAATTCATAGAGAAGATAATTTCTACAAATGATGGAGTAGAGGAGTTGAAACACGACCTTGTACTGCGCAAACCATAGAATCACGTTCCCTCTCAATTGAACACCTAGAGAAAATGATGAATCAACTCTCATCTTAGATGAAATCTCGGCCTACAACTAAGCTATATGTAGTCAATATGATTGATAAGCCTATCTTGCCTAAGAAAATTGATAAAGAACTGAAGAAAGTCACCTTAAGAATGACGAAAGAAGAGCCCTGGCTAAGTAATCTTTGTATAAGACTCCTGGCTAGTTACTATTCATCACTGAAGAAGATTCAATGGAAACACCTACTATCAAAAGTTCTAAATGATGTTAAGCTCGGTCAATATCCATAACCCATGCACAAATGAGTATGCTTCTTCACCAAGTAATTCCCAATTCATGAAGACTTTGTGTGAACCCTTGTTGTCACTCCTTGAGGCTACCCCATTAATGTAACACAAGACCTAGAATCACGAGTGACCCCAAGCTAACTCTGATTCTGGCATATCATAAGCATAATGAAAATAAAAAAGTAAATCATAAACTATGCGGAAGCTAAAAAAATAAATATCTGATGTGGGGGATAAAACCCAAATATTCTGAACATATAAAACATACTAAGAGTTTTGTGATAATTGCCAACCACTTAACAACTCAAGATGAACCTATTAATATATCTGAACAGCCTCTAATTGAGTTGAGTTGCTAGGTTATACCCCAGCTAACTCTAACAAAATTTAAAACTAAAAATACTGACTAAAATCAAAGCACTATTGTCCAATGAATATAAGGACTCACGACTGAAGATGTTGATTGCTGATCGAGAATCAATCTGAGCATGATCTGGATGATGAGTACCTATGCATCAGTACTTGGAATACACTAAGCATGCAGGATGTAGATACTAAGTTGAACAAATATATATGAACTGAACAAAGCATATCTGAGCAATGACATAATCTGAGCAAGAATATAAATATCGAAACATAGCTTAAGAGGTAAGCTGAATGTAATGACAAAGTAATAATCATGAAGATAACATGATGAACTATAAACTGATATAACTGCTGAAAACGTGGTCAAATGCACAAAAGCTTGATTGTAGCAGCTACTATTAATCGACATAAGTTACGTGATCTAAACGTGGAGCCCGATGTATACGCCCTATCAGGAGGACCCAATATACCTTACCAAGGGTGTAAAGCCATCACTAGCATGATCACTAAATCATCTGCCCAAAAGAGGGGACTTATAATCCTATTATGGCACGTAGTTTTGAGACTATGAGGGTACGCGGAACCCTAGTCCAACTCGGTGCTTAGTGATGAGTCCATAATTTGTACTCATTTAGGGCTATATTTGAATAGATTTAGTGTCCTCAAATGCATATTTTGTACGAATAACAATCCTTGAATTTCAGGTATTTGGATTGAGGAACAAAGCATGGACACTATTGAGCAAAAAGGAACAAGGCAGCTGAAAGAACGAAAGAAAGAAGACATGAGGATCGCCTAACTCATTAGGTGTGTCATTGAACGGCCAGGGTCTCGCCTAATGTTCTAGAGTGCCAAGTCCTGAAGGAGAAAATCTAGTCCGCTAGTCATCAAACAGTTCCGCAATACAGTGCCATATCGCCCAAAGTTACATAACCTGAAGATGCCGAAGGCAAAAGCAAAACGGCGATGAAAATGACCAAAGGGCAGATCGGCAATTGGATCAGCGATCGGATTGGCGATCCCGACTAACTGCGCCGACTGAACCTCCTCACCACACTTTTCGACAACGATAAATACTTGTTTAAATTTTTAGCTTAGTATCTGATCTTTTGTTGAAACATATTATTTTTCAGTTTCAAAATTTGAGAGCTTAGAACTGAGTTTAGAGACAATATTTCCATTGCTTTGAAGATTTTCATTTCTAAGAAATTTGAAGTGGGTGTTGAAGATTCTTCATCTTATACCTTTGTAAAGACTATATCAATCGTACCCAGTTGATGGAAACACAACTTGGTAACGATTTTTACCTTTTTACTATGTCTAGGTAAAACCCTAATTCTTGATGTGTGATTATGGGTTGATTTAACTGATGAGTATTGTTAATTGATAGTTTATTTACTATTTAAAAGTTATTTCGTTCAGTAATTATAGTTGACTTTAATGGGTTGTAGTTGCAAATACAATCTTAACTTCGTGCTTTTATCTTGCTCGAGAGATAGGTTTTAAAAACAAAATTACTGAATCGATAGTCTGTGGGTGTTGGGTTGAACTCGAGGGAGTTAACCCTAAACCCTTTTCCACACATTCAGCTCAAGAAAGTGATTGGACTAAAGCGAAGGTTGTGCTTCATTGCTGCTTATTGGTGTTCGAGAGATACCAATTTGATTCGGTGTAAATTGTTCGAGAGAAAGTTTACCCCCACTAAAGTCTAGCTTATTCACTAATTTTACAGTTGTTTACTAATAAATGCAATTACCCAATTGTTTAACTTAGCCCATAATCCTATCACATCCCGAGAATTCCGTCTCCATATTCGTATTTTAGTACTATTTGTTGTTTTAGCTGATAATACAAAAAAAAACCTTTATATTTGACACTTGTGTCACCCTTAATTTAAACCATGTTTTTATTCGTAAATGTTTTTAGATATGATTGACTAGAGCATATTCTTACTTGTCTATTGATTCACGATTATGAACCACTCCATTGGGACTCGACCCCAACTCACTTAGTTGGGTTATATTACTACTCACGATCGTTGGCATTTAGTATTTGATGAAGTGTCTTGATACGTGAAATCAAAATGGAGCCGCTGCCGGGGAGTGGTGTTATTTGAGAATTTTTAGTTAAGTTGAATTTTTGTTCTTATTAGTTATAGTGATATTTACTTAAATCGTAGTTTTGTTTTGCTTGTTTGTCTGTTGCTGTTTTGAGCAGAGACTTGGAGCATTGTTGGTAGCAACGGTGGCCAAATGACTAAGACTAATCAAGAAAAGGAAGAGGACTAAGAATAGGCCGCATTGTTGACTCCGTTGGATGTCTTGTCCAAGAAGGTCATGGAGTTGGAGGCAAGGTCCAACAAGAAGGACAAGTACCTTCCCCCTCACGAGTGTCAAAAGATAAAGCAGCAAGAGGGTGGACAAAAAGAAGAGGTCCTCTCACTTATTCTACACAAAATCGAAGAACATGATAGAGTGTTGAATGAAATAAAAGAGGATGTCTTAATGCTTAATCACACGACAACCTCCTATTCCATGATCATTCAGCTACAAGATGCCCAGATTAACCAAGTGCTATCGTATCTCTACCTACAGCATAAAGAGGGGTTGCCTAGTGATACTATGGCCGACCCCAAAAATGAGGTTTGAAGGTGAACTTGCGTCATGCCACGACGCTAACTAAGGCGCTACTTGGGAGGCAACCCAAGTTTTATTTTCTTTCTTTTTAATCTTGAAATAATGGTATGTTAAATGTGCAGAACAAAGTGTGAAAAGTGAGTGAAAAGTGCAAATAAGTGAACCAAAGGTCCAGTCGGCGCATCGCCAAAGTGGTAGGCAACCACGACCCAAACCGTTGTTGGACTCAAGAAAATTTTACATTGGAGTTTGTATAACTCGGCGAGCCTAGGTTATTATTAGCGAGTCACCGACAAGGTCGGCGACATCGATCTATACCGTTGTTTGGACGCTCACATCAACTGAGAGACCTGTAAAACTCATCGAGGTAAGTGACCACTTGGCGTGTCGACGAGTGGTTCAGAGAACACGACTAATGTCACCGAATTAGCGAGAACTAGACGGTTCTTTATAAGGCTAAAGGTTTAAACTTCCAACTCTTCACTTTCCCTCACTTTCAGTCTTCACAAGCTCACACCACCACCTTAGTTTATATATTTTCACATTTCTGGAAGTATTTTAATCGTTGATTTGTTCTCGGATTGGGATTACTTTGCCGCCTAGCACTTTAGTATTTATTTAATTGGCATTAAAGGTTGGTTTTCTGAACCCAAGTTTATTTTTAGAATTATGTACTCATTTTCAATGATCTTATCATGTTGTCCTTTGCTGGGCCTCTCTGATAGTGTTAATTTGTTTGAATGCCTATTTTAATTCGAATGCCTTGCCAGTATTGTCTTTAATGTTGAAATCCCGTAATGTTACGCCTTAAAATTGACTAATTTTTGTGGGGTTATGCTTGCATGTTGTTGGATCTAGTTGGGTGAAGTCTAAGTAACCCGTAGTTGTGCCAAATGATGTAATTTGCCCAATGAGTCTTGTTTTAAATTGATGGGTGTTATGGGTCTTGTTTTAAATTGATGGGTGCATGCTTTGATTTTGTTTTCGGGTGTTGCGGTGTTGAATTCGAGATGATGGGTTGAAAGTAGGCACGTTGCGTCATTTGTCGAGCTCGGTTGAACTCACCGAACCACTCGGCAGTTCACCGAAGTTCCCTATCTTGCCTTTAATCTCATGCTTAATGTGTTGTTTGCACCTCTAAATCCTTTTTGCACTGTAACTTTCGGCGGTCTAGCCCTTTATCGCTAAAAGCTGTCGGTGATTCGCCGAAAGGCCCTTCATATCGCCAACTTGCCAAAATTTTAGAGCCAATCCTTTCGGCGAGCCCGATCTAGCTCGCTAAAAATTTAGAGCCAATCCTTTCTGTGACCCGCCGACTGGTTCGGCGAGTTTTTCTGCAACTATTTTTATGTACTTTTATTTGAAGGATTTCTAACTTTTTCCTAATGTTTTGCAGATATGGTAAAGACATATATAGACATACCACCCTAGAAAAGAGTATGGGGTATCACTATCAACGAAGGGGGATCAAATCCTCCAAAAAAATGAAGGCAAGAGCCTCCAACTGGAGGTCAGAGCAGGGGCAAGAGGTCCATTACTGACAGGGAGACTACCCCCCCAGACCCCTCTATTCCTTCATGGTCTCAGGGATTCTATGGAGCTGTGAAGACCTTTTTGGAAGACACACCTGTGGCAGCCCCTAGTAGCGGGCAGTGATGCCGAAGATCAGAGTGATGCATTGGGCAGTGATTCCCTGACAGATGTAGCGACTGTTTAGACAGGATTCCTATTTACCTCCCTCTCTGTCTAGATTTATTTGACTTTTTATATTTTCTTGCATTTGAGGGAAAATGTTTTATTTGTGGTGGGGTGAGGCCCACCTTTTGTGATATTACAAATCTCTGGTTCTTTTTATATATTGGGTTTTGAGCCATAATTGTGTTTTTACAGTGCTTTTGTGGATGGTCGAGCTTGCGGCTCCTTGTTTTAAATGTAAATGATTTATGACCCTTCCACGAAAAATAATAATTTGCCACCTCTTATTTTTGTTGAATGTGGATGTTCTTTTGCAAATTTGAGTATCGATTTTGATCAATAACACTGACTTGAATAGTGCTGATAATCGAACAAAAATGAATGTGCAGCTACGATGAGGACAAATGAAGTTGCATAGTCAATATGTGAACTCTTTGAATCTCATTGTGACTAGCCAAGTATCGAATTGAGTCTCTTGTAATGAACATTGCACAATAGCAAAAGTGTGGAGTCTTGTTTGACTTTGGTGTCAATGCCTTGTGTGATGATCTTACCGTGAACCATGTGTAATGACACCTAGAATTTGCCTCGTTGGTCCGGTTGACTAAGTGATGCAATCTCTTGATATGATCTTACGCAACTTTAAAGAGTGTGAAACAATTTGACATTATACCTCTTTTGTGGCCTACCTTGTGAGTATGTGAACTCCTTTTGAGCACCGTTTGAGCCTTAACCTTTTTCTTGAAAGAAACTTGATGAAAACATAACCTTTCTTGATCCAATACACATAATCCTCATGACTTGTGGTTTGTTTGAATAACCAACTTAGGCCAAAAGCCTAAGTTGGGGGTGTGGCGAGAAGAGAAGGTAAATCAAGAAGTGCAAGAAAGTCCCCTTTGACCCATGGTTTTGAAAAAAAATGGAACCCCTCTAGATAAATAAAATGAAAAACAAGAAAATAATGAAAAATAAAAAGAAAGAAAAAGTTATGGAATAAAGTTGTGAAAATGCAAAAAGAAATGGGGTTTTCAATAGTCCATGTAAAATGAATAATGGGATGACTTGTAAGCATGGAGTAAAAAGCGATGAAAAAGTGGAAAGGAAGTGTTGTTCACACCACATTTCATGAGGACTATAGCCATTGAGCCTAAATGACCATGCATTTGCACTCAGCCCCGTTACAAGACTTGAAAAGACCTTTTTGATCTTGAGTGAGCTTAAACAAATGATGGTTGGAAAATACGGGCAAACCTATAGGTGAAATCATACATTGTGTTCATCTTTGTGAGTGTGAGCGTTGCATTTGATTTCAGAACTTTAAATTGTTGAACCATTGTGTGCGAATATGGAATCATTCTTTGTGTGAGGGAATATAAGTACCTTTGTTGAGCTTGAACTTGCATTTGAAGCAACTATTGTGAGCTTGAGATTCTTTGATATTGGTGAGTCACAACTTGACTATTTGAGTGCACAATTGAATTCTGCATGAGTAAGTTGAGTCTTTTTGTGTGCATTAATGATTGAATCTTGTGTAACACTATTTGACACATCCTTTTTGAACCGCTGAACTTGAGTTTTACTTGAGGACAAGCAAAAGTTTAAGTTGGGGGTGTTGATTAGTCCACAATTTAGACTAATTTAGGGGTTTATTTTAATAGATTTGTACCAATAACTGATGTAAATTCTTGAATTTCAGGTATTTGGATTGAGGAACAAAGCATGGACACTATTGAGCAAAAAGGAACAAGGCAACTAAAAGAACAAAGGAAAGAAGGCCTGAGGATCGCTTAACCCATTAGGCGAGTCGCTGAAGAGCCAGGGTCTCACCTAATGTTCCAGAGTGCCAAGTTCTGAAGGAGAAAAGCTAGTCGGCGAGAGAAAGAAGCAGTCGGTGAGTCGTCGAACGGTTCCGCGATGTAGTGCCATATCGCCCAAAGTTACAAAACCTGAAGATGCTGAAGGAAAAAGAAAAATGGTGATGAAAATGACCAAAGGGCGGATCGCCGATAGGATCGGTGATCCCGACTAACTACGCTGACTGAACCTCCGCAACACACTTTTCGACAACTATAAATACTTGTTTAAATTTTTGGCTTAGTATCTGACCTTTTGTTGAAACATATTATTTTTCAGTTTTGAAGTTTGAGAGTTTAGAACTTAGTTTAGAGACAATATTTCCTTAGTTTTGAAGATTTGAAGATTTCCATTTCTAAGAAATTTGAAGTAGGTGTTGAATATTCCTCATCTTAGACCTTTATAAAGACTATATCAATTGTACCCAGTTGATGGAAACATAACTTGGTAACAATTTTTACCTTTTTACTATGTCTAGCTAAAACCCCAGTTCTTGTGGTGTGATTATGTGATTACAGGTTGATTTAACTGCTGGGTATTGTTAATTGATAGTTTATTTTCTGTTTAAAAGTGATTTCGTTCAGTAATTGTGGTTGAATTTAATGGGTTGTAGTTGCAAATACAATCTTCACTTCATGTTTTTGGCTTGATCGAGATAGAGGTTTTAAAACTAAAATTACTGAATCGATGGTGTTCGAGAGAAACCAATTTGATTTACGGTAAATTATTCGAGAGATAGTTTACCCCGTCTAAAGTCTAACTTTTTCACTGATTTACAGTTGTTTACTATTAATTGCAATTACCCGGTTGTTTACCTTAGCCAATAATCCTATCACATCCCGAGAATCTCATCTCCATATTCGTATTTTCATACTATTTGTTGTTTTAGCTGATAATACAAAAAAATCCCCCTTGATATTTGACACTTGTGTCACCCTTAATTTGAACCATGTTTTTATTGGTAAATGTTTTTAGCTATGAGTGACTAGAGCATATTCTTATTTGCCTATTGATTTTCGATTATGAACACCTTCTTGGGACTCCACCCCAACTCACTTAGTTGGGTTATATTACTACTCATGATCGTTGGGACTTAGTATTAGATGAAGTGTCCTGATACGTGAAATCACTAAGTTTACTCCAAACTGAATATATATGAAGCTAAAATACACTAAATACTGAATAACTCAAAATACTGACATGCTAATTGAGAATGCAACATTTATAAATTAAGAATGTGACATTTGAAATCTGGAGCCTAACCTAGCAAGTATAATATATGAACTAAGAGAATTTACACAAACTAGAGTTCTGATTTTTATACAAGGAATTAAGCAACGTTTCAAAGAAAACATGATATTTAAACTATGGATCCTATAGCAACTGAAATCACAAGAAAATCCCAAGATTTTACAAACCCTAGGTTTAAACAAGATATGTAGAATCAAGGAACTGGTTGGATTTTAGGGACCTGGTAGATGAAAGGAACACACTAGTGAAATCCCACATACGTGGTGATGAAATATATGGGGATATCCTTTAGATTTCGAGGCTGAACTTTGAAGAACGTTGCTGCTTGTTCTTGAGAGGATTGGTTGACTTTCCCCCTTCTTTTTGCTCCAAGTTTGGATGATTTTTGGAGAATGACGGTTCTGGGTATGTCTGACTAGGTTATTAGGCTTAGATTAAGTAAAGTGACATAATTTAGGCATCAAACGACATAGTTTAAGTGCCCAATGCATAGGGAAAAGGATCGAAATGACCATGACTTAAAACTGACGACTGCAATCTACTACAGGACTGACGTGCAGTCGTTTGAACTACCAACCGTCATTTGGGGTCATCGTTCTTGCTCGCCCTATAGGACTTCACTAAAATGAGCATAACTTTTGACTCCGAGCTTGGATTTTAGCAAAGTCAGTAGTGTTGGAAAGAGCCACCTAATTAATTTTGTGCTAAACGATATTATTGTTTGAAGTTGACCCAACAAACATTTTCGTCCAATTGGCTGATGACCCTCACTTACGGTCCGTACTGGTGGATCGTGGGTGGGATCAGAGACAATAAAATTTTGGACCTTAACGACCAAACCCCACCTAGTGTCCTGGTTCTACCTATGGTCCATTGGTGGTTCTATTGGTACTGACACAGGTTTTCTGAAAATTATGATTTTCTTCATTTTGAGACATGATGTGTTACATTATGTCCACCTTTGGAACATTTTTCCTCGAATGAATGCTAAACAACCTGAGTATGGAGGGAAGGAGTTGCAATCCCTACCACTAAGTACTACAAATTTATATATAATTGAGTTGATTTCTAAGAGCATGCTAATATGTTGAAATGCAAGAATAACTGAGGGAACAAGATACTGAGACTGAATTACACAGGAGTAAACTCAGAGACTGGAGAAGAACTATTACCTTAAGATGAAATGGAATCGAAAGGAAAGAGTTCAGGATACTTGGCCATCATTGCTATTTTTGCTTCCCATGTAGCTCCCTCTACGGACTGACTCCTCCACAAAACCTTCACTGAAGCGACTTCCTTATTTCTCAACCAACGGTAAAGAATTTGAACTGACACCTCTTGATAAGTGAGGCTATCCTTCACAGCCACACTCTTTAATGGTACTATTGATGCATGATCACACAGACATTGCTTCAACAAGGAAATGTGAATGACTAGATGAACCGCTGCTAGTTTTTCTAGCAACTCTAACTAATAAGTCACATTACCAACCCTTTATCAGGATTCTGTAAGGACCTACTTATATAGGACTGAGCTTCCCTTTCTTGCCAAATCGCATCACCCCCTTCATAGGTGACAACTTCAGGAAAGCCCAATCATCGATTTCAAACTCTAAGTCCCTTTTCCTCACATCTGCATAGGACTTCTGACGACTCTAGGCTATCTTTAGTCTATCTCTGATGAGTTGAACTTTATCCATAGCCTCATGAACCGAATTTGGCTAAATTAAGGCTGCTTCACCTATTTCAAACCAACAAATTGGGGACCTACATCTAAGCCAATATAGTGCTTCATACATGCAATCTAAATATTTGAGTGAATGCTATTATTATAGGCGAACGCTATGAGAGGTAGGTGATCATCCCAACTACCCTTGGAATCGATCAAGTAAGCTCTCAACATGTCATTTAAGGTCTGAATGGTACGCTCTGCTTGACCATCCGTCTATGGATGAAATGTTGTACTGAGATTCACCTGAGTAGCCATACCTTTCTAGACCGATTTCCAAAACTGAGATGTAAACTAAGGAACTCTATCTCAAATGATAGAAAAGGGAACCCCATGCAACCTGACTATCTCAATGATGTAGAGCTTGGCGTAGTCCTCCGCTAAATCTGTAGTCTTGACAGCCAATAAGTGAGCTACTTAGTGATAGTCAACTATCACCCAAATGGAGTCATAATGTCTGCGAGTACGAGGTAAACCCGTAATAAAGTCCATGTTTATAATTTCCCAGTTCCATGTAGGAATGTTTATTTCTTAAGTCATACCTCCTGGTTTCTGATGTTCTACCTTAACATGTTGATAGATAGGACACTTAGCCACAAAATCTGCTATGTCTCTCTTCATACCGTTCCACTAAAAGACTTCACGTAGATCACGGTACATCTTAGTGGCACCTGGATGAATGAAATACCTAGAGTTATGAGCTTCTGTAAGGACCTACAGCCTCTGCTCACCCACATTAGGAACACATAAGCGACCCTGGTAACGAGGCAAACCATCTCCCCCTTAGGAGAAAACCTCAACTTTCTGCTGATGAACTACACCTTTAAGCTGAAGTAATATAGGATCACTATCCTATTTCTCCTTAACCTCTGCTACCAATGAAGATTTTGATCGACTCTAAACTATCACCCCACCATCTGATGTGTCCATAAGGCAAACTCCTAAGCGACCAAGCTGGTGAACTTCTTTGGCTACCCCTTTCCTTTATTCCTAAACAAGTTCTACCCTACACATATTTAGCCTGCTTAGAGAATCAGCCACTAAATTGGAGTTACCCTGATGGTAAAGCACATTCATGTCATAGTCTTTGAGGAATTCAAGCCATGTCCTCTGATGAAGGTGAAACTCTCTCTAGGTGAATACATACTGAAGGCTCTTATGATCTGTGAAAACATCAACATGAACACCATACAAGTAGTGTCTCCAATTCTTTAGGGAAAATACTACAACTGCAAGCTCGAGGTCATGAGTCAGGTAGTTCTTCTAATGGACCTTAAGTTGTCTAGAAGAATAAGATATGACCTTACATCGCTACATCAACAGACAACCTAGGCCGACCCTGGATGCATCACAATAAGTCACATAATTATCTGAACCATCTAGTAGAGTCAAGATAGGAGTTGTAGTCAACCTAGTCTTCAGTTCTGAGAAACTTTTCTCACACTCATTTTACCACTAAAATTTGACCTTCTTCTGAGTCAACTTGGTTAATGGGGGGAAGTAATGGATGAAAATCCTTCAACAAATCTCTTGTATTAACCGACCAAACCCAAGAAACTTCTGATATCTCTTGGAGAGGTGGGTTTGGGCCAGATCTGTACTGCCTCAATTTTCCGAGAATTGGCTCGGATCCCTTCGCTGGATACCACATGAACAAGGAAAGCGATGCATGTAACCAAAATTCACATTCGTCGAACTTATCGAAGAGGTTGCGATCTTTGAGAGTTTGCAGAACAACTCTCAGATGAGTCACATGCTCATCCTCACTCCAAGTATAAATGAGGTTATCATCAATAAAGACGATGATGAACAAGTCCAAATGTTGTTTGAACACCCTATTCATTAAGTCCATGAAAGTTTTAGGAGCATTTTTTAGTCTAAAACACATGACTACAATTTCATAATGACCATACCGAGTTCTGAAGGTTGTCTTCGAGATGTCATTATCTCTGAATCTGAGCTTATGATAGCCAGATTTGAGGTCTATCTTATAAAAGCAACTAACACCCTGAAGTTGGTCGAACAAGTCATCAATCTTGGAGATGAGATATTTATTCTTGATTGTGACTTTGTTCGACTGCCGATAGTCAATGCACATTCAGAAGGAACAATCTTTCTTTTTCACGAACAATACTGGAGCAACCCATGAAGAGATACTAGGTCTGATGAAGCCCTTATTTACAAGGTATTTCAACTGCTCTTTCAATTCCTTAAGCTCGATTGAAGCCATTTTGTAAGGAGGAATTAGAATAGGCTAGGTATCTGGAAGGAGATCTATTTCGAATTCGATTTCACTTTTGGGAGGAACTCAATGAATATATTCTAGGAACACATTCGAGAACTCTTTTACTACAGGGACTGAATCAAGAGTTGGGGTTTCAGAGTTTGAATTGTTAACTCGAGCAAGCTGATAGATATACCATTTGGAAATCATTTTTTTGGTCTTGGGGGTAAGAAATGGATCGACCCATAGGCATTAAGCTACTACCCTTTCATTCTAAGACTGGCTCGATGTGAAACTGAAACCTAACGATCCCACTTCTACAATCGACTGAGGCATAATAGAAATGTAAACAATCTATGCCTAGAATGATATCAAAATCTGCCATTTCTAACTCTACAAGATCTACTGAGGTTACTTTTTGTTAGACAGTGAGTGGGAAATTTTTGTATACCCGTCTAGCTATAACTGTGTCACCAACTGGAGTAGAGACTGAGAAGGGTTCTAAAAAAAATTTTAGACTAACACCGAAGTTTAATGCTTTATAAGGAGTTACAAAAGATAGAGTAGCCTATGATCTAACAATGCATAAACATCTAAATGAAATACTTTTAACGTACTAGTGACCATAAAAGGAGAATTATCCTGGTCTTGGCGAGCTTGGAGAGCGTACAACCTGTTCAGGCGCTGACTGTCACCTGTACTAGACGAGCCATGCTGGTGAGTTGGGTGACTTGCTGGTGCTGCTGGAGTTGTAGACTGAGCCCTATTGTTGTTACCTCCTTGCTCTTCCCAGGCAGAATGACAATCCTTTAATCCATGGACAGATTAACCACACCCAAAGTATCCCTCTCTGCTTGTAAGAGACTCACCCGAATGGTTCTTACCACACATTGGGCAAGTTGGAAAAGTAAGGTTTCCTGAAGCATTCCCTTGTTGCTTAGAGCTTGATGCCCTTACTATTTGATCCTGTCAAAACATGGGGATGGATCACTAGCTGATGAAGGTGCTGGGGTTGTAGACCCTTGCTGAAGTTGTGAGTGATTCCTACAGCCTGACTTTTGGTGAGAGTATTCATAAATCGATGTTCTAGCCTTCTTGTTGTCCTTAGCCATTTCTCTAAGCTTATCTCCCGCACCCTGCTGCGTATAAATCATGAGTCCGGAGATATACATGTCCCCTTGAAGCATAAAATTCTTGCACTCGGTCAATCTCCATGTCCCCTAGAAGTAGAGCATTCTGGCACTCGGTCTTCACCAGATCAGATACCCCAAACAAGAACTAACGCATTTCTGCCCTTGAATCGGCAACCATGTATGGAGCATACCTGGAGAGCTAGGTGAACTTGAACCGTACTCTTGGACTGACATTGAACCCTGATTCAAGTTCATAAACTCTTATGCCTTCGCTTCTCTCAATTTCCTTGGAAAGAACCTGTCTATAAAAGCTCTAATAAAACAATCCCAAGCCACTGGAGTTCTATCCACACTCCTATTGTCTTTCCACTGAGTGAACCAGATCTGAGCCACATCCTTAAGTTGATAGTATGCTAACTCAACACACTCACTACCACTCACTTGCATTACTCCAACAACCTTCTTAACCTCATCAATAAATTTTTATGGGTCGTTACCAATCTTCGACACTAGAAAATAAGGTGGATTCATCCGAACCAAGTCTAGAACCCTAGATGCAACTGATCCACCATTATTGTTTGCTAGAGCTGGACCTACTAATTTTTTTGATTGGCCATACTTTGACCCAAGTGCTGGAGCGCATTTCACAATTCTGCATTCGTAACGTCATGGTTCGGGACTGGAGGAACTATGTTAGCATTGCATGCATTAGAATTCAGTGTTTTTACTCTACGAGGAGGCATGATATTAAATGTGTTGCGATAAATTAGAAAGGATAAGTTGAATCATACCTCACGCAGGAAAAGAATAACAAAGAAAGTTAAGTATTTCTTAAAACACTTTGTATCCTTCTCCTCATAGATGTGGCACACATTACACCCATTAAAGAGACTCTACTTAGTGTGACTTTCACACACCCTAGGACTCTTGAACCTAATGCTCTGATACCAAGTTTTTCACGCCCCAAGGCTACCGGCTTTACATAACAAGAGACCTAGGATCATGAGTGACCCCAAGCTAACCCTGAGTTTGGCAGTTCATAGGCATAATGAAAATAACTAAGTTAAGTATGAACAATGCGGAAGTTAAATCAATAAATATCTAGTGTGGGAATAAAACCCAAATAGTTTGAACATATAAAACATAATAAGAGTTTTGTGATAACTTACAACCACTTAACAACTCAAGCTTAATCTATCACTATGACTCAAAAGCCTGTAACTGGGTTGAGTTGTTGGGACATGCCCCCAGCTAACTCTAATAAAACTAAAAACTAAAAATAATGACTAAATGAAATTATGTCTATTGTCCTCGGAATATGAGGACTCACCACTTAAGCCACTGAATGCAGACCGAGAAACGATCTAAGAGTGATCTGGATGCTGAGTACCTGAACCTACATCATGAAAAGATGTAGCGTAGAATATGCGTCAGTACTTGAAATGTATTGAGCATCCAGGATATAGATACTAAGCTTAACAAATATATATGAGCCGAACAAAGCATAACTGAGCAATGACATAATTTGAGCAAGAATATAAATACTGAAACATAACTGAAAAGTTAAGATGAATGCAATGACCAAGTACTAATCATGAGGATAACATGCTCAACTGTATACTGATATAACTGTTGAAAACCTAGTCAAATGAACTAAGATCATGATTGTGGGATCTATTATTAACCGAAATACACAACGTGAGCTAAACGTGGAGTCCGATGTGTATGCCCCATCGGGAAGACCCAATATACCTTGCAATGGGTATAAAGGCACAACTGCGGTGATTACTAAATCTTATGCCCAATAGAGGGGACTTTAAATCCTAAGCGGGCACGTAGTTCTTGGACTATAAAGATACGCTGAACGCTAGTCCAAATCAGTGCGAAGTTTACTCCCAACAGAATACATATAAAGCTAAAATGAATTAATTACTGAATAACTCAAAATATAGACATGCTAACTGAGAATGCAACATTAATATACAAAGAATGTGACATTCGAAATATAGAGCATGATTCTCTGTTAAATTAACCTAGCAAGAATACTTCATAAAATAAGAGGATTTACACAAAATAGGGTTCTGAATTTTATACAAGGAATTAAGCAACGTTACCAAGAAAACATGATATTTAGATTGTGGATTCTATAGCAACTGAAATCATAATAAATTCAGAAGATTTTACAAACCTTAGGTCTAAAAAAGCTATGTAGAATCAAGGTACTGACATAATTCTAGGGACGTAGTGGATGAAAGGAACCTACTAATGAAATCCCACATGCCTGGTGATGAAATCTACAAAGAAATCCTTTGGATTTTGGGGGTGAACTTTGAGAAATATTGTTGCTTGTTCTTGGGAGGTTTGGTCAAATTTTCCCCTTCGTTTTGCTCCATGTTTGGATGATTTTTTGAGAATAAGGGTTCTCGTATGTTTGACTAGTTTATTAGGCTTAGATTGAGTTAAATGGTGTATTTTAAGTGCCTAATGGATATGGAAAAAGGGCTAAAGTGACCCTGACTTAAAATTGATGAGTGCCATGTACTACAGGACTTACAGGCCGTCGTTTGCACTACTAACCATTGTTTGCACTACCAACCGTCGTTTGGGGTCGTCGTTCATGTTCTACTCGGAAGGGTTTCACTAAAAGGAGCATAATGTTTTACTCCGAGCTTGGATTTTAGCAAAGAGAGCGGCGTTTGAAAGAGGATTCAATTATCTTTAATTTAATAGGTCATGAGTCACCTAATTTATTTTGTGCTAAAATATATGATTGTTTGAAGTTGACCCAACTACTATTTTCCTCCAACTGGCTACTGACCCTCACCTACGGTCTGACCTATGAAGCGTAGGTCCAAGCACAGATCGGAATGGTCGACTGTGGGTGGACTCAGAGACAATCAGATTTTGGAACATAATGACGAAACCCCACCTACAGTATATGGTTCTACCCACGGTCCCTGGGTGGTCTTGTTAGTACTGACACCTATTTTCTGAAAACTAGGATTTTCTTCATTTTGAGATCCGAGGTGTTACACTTGTGTCCTCATGACAACATAGTGATGGAGTCTACAAACTATTGCAATGTCATTCTTACAGAATGGGGAATGAGATTGAATAATGAATGTCACCAATTTGAAATCCCATATCAAATGGGACAAATAGGAGTTGATAGGTGTTGTGTGTGCTAAAGAAGAAAATTTTAACATTATGCCCTAGTCAAAATTTATTAGGTGTCACATTGGGCCCTTTTCGCCATCTAAAATGAAGTTACTAATGGGTGACTGTTCAATTAAAGAAATGTTGGGAATAATTCATGTTGTATTGGTGATTGTGAAGCATATTTCTATTGCTTTGTATTTTTGCGGTACTGGATGTGAAAAGTGAGGGGGAAGTGCCGATTGTTTTGGGGAAGATCATTCTTTTTCACTGGGCAAGACCCTTCCTTTTTACTGGGAAAGACATTTTTAAATATATAAGGAAAAAACATGAACTTGGTATTAAGTGGAGAAAATGTGAGGCTCAGTGTGCGTCAAGCTATGGAGCAGCGTATTGAATTGGCAAGAGTTTAACGAATATACACTATCATTAGAATTGTTTAGTGGAACATCGAAGAGTTTCTTGTGGAAGAACCATTACAAGTAGCCATCTTGAATCATTGTGGCACTTATGTAGAGGAGTTTGATGAATCATGCTACATATTAGCAGGAATGGACACTTACTAGTACAACCGAATGAAGTTTGACTTGGATTTGCAAAATAGACAGAACATTCCTTCCAAACCATCAATAATTGATCCTCCAACTATTGAGTTGAAACCGCTGCCCACACTTATTCAGTAAGTTTTCCTCTGGGACAATATAACCTTGCAAGTGATAGTTTATGTTAAGTTGAAAGAAGATTAAGTCGAGGCGTTGTTGAAGGTTGTAAAGAAGAATTTTAAGGCCCTGGGGTGGATCATTGGAGCCATTATTGGTATAACATCGTTTATTTTCACACACAAAATAACCCTCAAAGAAGGAAGCACTGAATCTATTGAACATCAATGCCGACTCAGCACACTAATGCAAGAAATTATGAAGAAAGAGATAATAATATTGTTAGATGCATGAGTGATTTACCCAATTTTGCAAAGACATGGGTGTGCCAAGTGAAATGCGTCCCAAACCAGGAAGGAATTAGTACAATTTGTAATGATAAAGAGGATCTGGTAGTTCTTAAATCGGTGACTAGAGTGTACATGGATTATAGAATGTTGAATGCTAACACTGAAAAAGATCATTTCCATGTGCCTTTTATGGATTAAATGCTGGAAAGACTCATCGACAAGGATTATAATGGTTATTAGGGTTACAATCAAATATCCATAGCTCCAAAATAACAAGAAAATGCAACATGCACATGACCCTATGGAACATTTACATTCAAGCAAATGCCTTTTTTCTGATGCAATGCCCCCGCCACATTCCCACGGTGTATGATGTCCATTTTTTCAAATATGGTGTAAGTACAATGAACGTGTTTATGGATAACTCTCTAGTGGTAGGATGCACTTTTTAAGATGTTTTAACACATTTGGCGGCTGTCTATAGAGCTATCAGGAAACCAACCTGGCACTCAACTGGGAAAGTATCACTTCATGTTGAAGATGGGATTGCGTTGGGGCACAAGATCTCCGAGAAGTGAATTTAGTTTTGTCAAGCAAACGTGGACATGAAAGAAAAATTTCCTCCACCAAAAATAGACAAGGAAGGTAGAAGCTTTCTAGGCTATGCCAGATTTAATGGAAGGATCATCATCAATTTTTCCGAAATCACACATCCTTTGTTTTTATTGTTAGGAAAAGAAGCAAAGTTCATATTTGATACATCTTATTTTTAGGCCCTCTATTGGTCTAAGCCTATTGAGTTGATGTGTAACACAAGTGGATTGATTTAGGAGTATTTCTTGGGCAGCGAATGGATAAAATATTCCATTCGGTAAATTATGCAAGGAAGGCTCTCCAGCATACATGGTAATGGAGCAAGATTTCAAGCAGTGGTGTTCGCATTTGAAAATTTCCGGTCATACTTGTTGGGAGCTAAGGTGAGTGTACACACAGATCATGCTTACCTTCGTTGCTTAATAACAAACAAAGATGTCAAACCATGATTGATCGAATGGATACTTCTCCTGCAAGAGATTGATTTTGAAGTAAAAAATCGAAGAGGATGTTAAAATCAAGTGAGTGACCTTCATTAAAGTTGGGAAATTCCCAGATGAGCCCATTGTAGCTCCCTCTCATAACTTATTGACTTGGTTTTCTTATGTTGCAAATTTCATAACAAGTAATGTAATGTTTGGAGACATCATTTCGCACCAACAAAATAAATTTCTTTTCAAAGCAAAGAAACTCTTTTGGGAAAAGTCATACCTATCTACGGTAAGTTCTAATGGTGTCATTAGAATTAGAGGCCACGATGGAGGAACCCAAACGACAACCAAAGTGTTATAATGTGGATTTTATAGGCCCATACTATATCACGATGTTCATAACATTATGAAGAACTACAATCAATGTCAAAGAAAAAAGGATTATAGAAGTGTAATGAGGGACTAGTCAATCCTATCCTTGAAGTGGAACTTTATGATGTTTGGAGTATTCCTCCATGGGACTGGGAAGGAGTGTTAAAACGTTCTTAAGGTACATTTTCTTTCAATTTGGTACATTCAAGGTTAATTTAAAATAAATGAAGACCTTGGAAGTGGTGTGGTTAAGGCATGAAACGCAAGGCGTGGCTTAGACATGAAAAGGGATGGAAAAAATGATGGCATGTGAGGTAAAACATGGCTAAGGCATTTCAAAAGCTAGGCACGGTAAGACAAGGCTATGAGCGTGATAAGGTCGTGGCCAGACAAGTTGAAGGCTAAGTTTTGAATAAAGGCAGTCGCTGAGGAGAATGCACCCTAATGGCAAGCTGGGAGAGACACGACCAACACACATGACTGACACATGGGCAAATGCGAGATTGGGTGACTGAATGGTGATTTTGGTGCCAAAGTTGAAGGTTGCACACATGTGCCTCGCACATACGTGGGCAATTGGGGAGTTTCTAGCCATTGGAGCTTTGTCAGTATTTTGGATAGGGCTTGTTGTTTGTATTTTGAAGTTAGCTTATCAGTTGGGCTTGTCAACTTAATTTGAAGATATGTTCCATGAATGTGATTGGGTGTTGTAGTATATTTAATGGCATAGGCAGAACAGTTTGAGATAGAGGTATTTGGTCAAATTTTGTAGGCTAAACTATTTGTGTGCTTCTTTGTGGCGCGAGTTTAATACAAAGTTGGGACTTGTTCCTGTAAAGTGTTTGTGTGTTCTACTTTCGTATACTTGTCTAGATTAATCTCAAAAGTGACTAAAAAGAAAATGTGTGCTGAGTTTATGTGTTTAGACTGCCTTAGTATGTTAGATCTACTTACGTTGACTCTCTAACAACTGGTATTAGAGCAAGGCTATGAAAATGGTGACTAAAGTATAATTGAGAGAGTATACACGCAGGTTTGAGTCCTTTGTCAGGATGACGGATGAGCGATGGAATGACCCAAATCTTGTGGATTTGTTTACACAGATTTTGGGCATGAAACAGGAATTTGAAACTTTTCATGATGAGTTGGGCCTAAATTGTCAGACTATTAAGGAACACCTGGCGGAAAATGTAAATTTTCGTGAAGTAGTAACATTGCAACTAGATGATTTGACAAAGGAAAACGAAGATCTCAATACTAAATTGGTCGTGTTGCATTTGGCTGTCACTGCTTCGAATCCTGTTCGTGCAGAGGCCTCTTAAATTAAAGTCCCTAAATTAAAGTCTTTTGATGGTGTCTGTGGAGCCAAGGAGCTAGAAAACATTATGTAGGACTTGGAGCATTACTTTGCTACTACCCATGTTCTTGAGGCGCACAAGTTGACCGTGGCACTCCGTTACTCTTGCAGCGATGAGATTCTATTTTGGCGGAAAAAGAATTCTAATGATGAAAGTGCGAATCGACCAAAAGTTGATACATAAAAGAAGTTGAGGGATCCAGTTCGTGAGAAGTTCCTCCCTAGTAACTCGTCTTGGGTTGCTAGGGACAAGCTAAAACGGCTGAAACACGTGGGCTCTATTCGTGACTATGTGAAGGAATTCACGTCGGTGTTGTTGGATATTCAAAACATGTCTGATGAGGATAAGTTTCATAATTTTATTTCCAGAACGCAGGGGTGGGCGCAAAACAAATTATGGAGACAGAAGGTTCAAAATCTGCCTAGTGCAATTGTTGTCACCGATGCATTTATTGATTTTGAATAAACTAGTGCTACCACTGATCCGACTCCCCTATCAAAAGAAAAGCAAAAAGAGAAGGGTAAGGACTTGAAGAAAGAAAATTGAAATCTGGAAAAAATGATAAAGGAAAAGGAAAGATGGATGTTGTGTCAAATAACCGTGGCAAACAGATGAGTGTCAAGGTCTACTGGACTTGCCAGAAACTAGGCTATTAATCAGGGAACTGTCCTCACCAAGCAAAGGTGAATGCTTTTATGGCCGAGGAGGAAAGCAAAATAAAGGGAAGGGACCGGAAATTGCTTCATATGTTAACTCGTTACGACTATTACAAACTTTGTGTAGTGTTAGTGTGATGGATGTTGATGAGAATGTAGCTGGAAAGGTTACCTATGTGAATGTTGCTGACACGGTGGAAGATCTTTCCGATGCTTATGGTAGTCTAATGTATGTTGACACAAAGATTGGTGAGAAAAGCATTGTTACTATGGTGGATACAGGGCAACTCACATATTTGTGGCTTCAAAGATTATCAAAGAATATGGACTAAACGTGACTAATTGTGCAACAAAGATGAAGACGGTCAATTCTGCTGCACAACCAGGGTATGTCATGGCCTTAGACGTGCCATTGACGATCGGACATTGGTCTAGGGTGCACAATTTGACTGTGGTATCACTTGACGAGTTCAACTTGTTACGAGGAATTGAATTTATGAGGAAATTCAAGGTTGCTCCGATTCCACATTTGGATGGAGTAATGTTTATGGGACAAAGAGACCATGAATTTGTAAGGAAGATCAGACCATTTGCTGAGGGAAATAAGAAGACTACTCGGCTTGCTACACTGATATCTGCTATTGCTTTTGGAAAGGGTTTGAAGAAGGGTGAGGGTGCTTACCTTGCTACCTTAATTTAAATGAAGCAGGATGTACAAGTAGAAGTTATAGATGCTATTGCTAAATTATTGATGGAATTGAAGGACATAATGCCGCCTGAACTACCCAAAGAGTTGCCTTCAAGAAGGGAAATTAATCACAGGATTGAACTGATTTTTGGATCACTGTCGCCGTTACACTCTCCTTATCGCATGTCACCACTGGAATTGGCTGAGTTGAGGAAGAAATTGTCTGAGTCACTGAACGCATGGATAATTAAACCTTCTAAGGCTCCCTTTGATATTCCTATTCCGTTCTAGAAAAAGCAAAATGGAAGCCTCCAGATGTGTGTGGGTTATAGAGCACTAAACAAGGTTACTATGCAGAATAAATATTCGGTTCCATTGATGCATGACTTGCTACATAGGCTATCTAAGGGTAGTTTCTTTTCTATGTTAGATTTGATGTAGGGCTATTGGCAAGTACGCATAACTGAGGAGGATGCCCCAAAGACCACATATTTAACTAGATATGGTAGTTATGAGTTCCTTGTAATGTCGTTCGGGCTTACTAATGCCCCAGCTACTTTCAATAATTTAATGAACAATTTTATTTATGAGTACCTTGATGAATTTGTAGTAGTCTACTTATATGACATAGTCATATACAGTAGGACTCTAGACGAACACTGGTTGCATTTGAGAAAAGTATTGCAACGACTAAGAGAATACAACCTTAAAAATGAAAAAATGTGAGTTTTCTAGTCGCGAGATAAATTTCCTTGGCCATTTGGTAAGCGAAAACCAAGTTTGGATGCGCCTTAAGAATGTGTAGGCTATTATTGAATGGCAGACACCTAGTGGGTAAAGGAATTAAGATCATTCTTAGGACTTGCAAATTACTATCGGAAGTTCATAGCAGGCTATTCAAGAAGGATGCCCCATTGAAAGATTTGCTGAAGAAGAATGTGAAATGGTGCTGGTCGGAGGCAAGCGAAAAGGCTTTTAATCCATTGAAGAAGGCCATTGCTTCTGAACCAATATTGCGGCTACCTGACTTTGATCTTCCTTTTGAAGTAGGCACTAATGCATCAAATTATGTTGTTGGTGGTTTGTTGGTGCAAAATGAACATCCTGTTGCATTTAAGAAAAGAAAATTCAAACCTGCGGATGAAAAGGTATACTTTACATGAGAAGGAAATGGTGGTAGCACTCCATTGTCATCAAACGTGGAGGGTGTATCTGCTGAGAACAATTTTTTTATCAACACAGACAATGTGGCCAATACAAACTTCAAAACTTAATAGAAACTGAGTTTAAAGCAAGCCAGATGGCAAGAAATATTGGCTAAATATGACTTCCTGTGGATACATAAACCGGGAAAGCTAAATCAAGGTACCGATGCATTGAGTCACAAAGAGGTATTTGCTACGATTTATGCAATTACTAGACTTGAATCACATTTTCTTAATAAAATTAAGTTTAGTGCCGCTTTTGTTTCATTATATGTCAAGTTAATGGATCATGTGAAAGAACGTACAATTAGATTGTATTGGATCGAGGACGATCTGCTTTATTTTAGAAGGGGGAGATTCATGGTTCCGCAAGGTGACGGACTGCGATGAAAACTTCTAAAAGAAACATATGATATTGTTTATGCTAGACATCCAGGCGTTGAAAGGATGATTGGATTACTATCCTGAAGTTATTTTTGGCTGAAAATAGAATATGACATTGATGCCTATGTAAAGTCTTGTTTAATATATTAACTAGTTAAGACAGAATGGAAGAAGGAAGCAGGGTTAGTACAACCTTTACCTTTAGTGGAACGTCCATGGGTTTCTGTTTCAATGGACTTCATTAGTAGATTTCCAAAAAGGGAGGGTAACGCGTCAAATATGGTAGTGGTTGACAGATTCTTAAAATACGATATCTTTAATGGTGCCCTACCTTATGCTCTTCTAAGATAGCTACTGAGTTGTTTTATGAGCAAGTTGTGAAAAAAATTGGTATTCAATTAGACATTGTGAGTGATCGTGATGCTAGGTTCACTGGCCGATTTTGGACTGCACTTTTTAACATGTTGGGTACTGATTTGAGGTTCTCAACGACAAATCATCCATAAACTGATGGACAAACCGAAAGGATCAATTATCTGGTTGAAGAATATCTCAGACACTATGTCATAGCGAGTCAAAGGAATTGGGTCGAATCGTTGGACAGTGCACAACTTTTTTATAACTTGCACCGTTTGTCAGCAACAGAAAAGAGTCTGTTTCAGTTAGTTTTGTGTGTACAGCCTAACACCCCATTTGAAGTCACTAAATTTACGTCCCATGGTAAAGGTCTTACTGCCTACAGGTATGCGCGTGATAAGCCAGAGATGCCAGATAAAATGTAAGATACCTTGAGGAAGGCGGCTAAGAGGTTAAAGAAGTATGCTCACCAATATCGGCGTGCTTTATAGTTTCAGGTTGGTGATAAGGTGTAACATCTCTCTATTTGAAAGAACTAGAATGAGTTAGAATTGAAAAGAGTCATTTTAGGAAAGAAGGAAAAATCTTGAAAATTTGTTAAGTTAAAGTTAAGTTTGAGTTTTTGGTAAAATTCAAACAATCATAACTCCTAGCTCAGAATGAGTTAGGTGTTCTTCTAGATACCGAAGGAAATATCTTGGAATTATCTTCCCAACACCGCCGAGTTTACGCGATTCCGAGTTTGTATGAGTGAGATATTCCTATTTGAAGTTGGGCTATTCAAATAAGGAAAGTCTAATGCAGATTTTTGAAGGGTAGTTTGGTCTTTTCCTTAACCAATAGGTTCAGTTAGATTTTAGGAGTTTAATTGGGGTCAAATCAGAATTAGATCATTTTAGAAAATAGGAAAATCACGCTAGGGCTTGGAGAAAGGAGAAGAAAAGGCAAGATTCATCAAAATCATACAATTTGGTTTTGGATTTCACCAAGGATTCAATCCTACGAGGTATGTGAGATCACATAGAGTTGGGTTAGTTCACCACTCACCAATCATGATTCAATTCAGTGAAGTTGTACTGTTTTTAAAGAAAATCTTACGAGTTCTTAATGATAATTCATTTGAAATCCTGGGGTTCTTGTTGTTGAAGTTTCTTGAGTTTGACTCATGATTTTAGGTGTGTTTTCAAGTAGAATCTTACATATATTGATGGTATAGTTTATTCTAAGTGTTTTGGGGAAAGAACCAATTGAATTAGAGGGTTTTCGAGTTGAAAAACAGAAAAGAAAAGTTGGAGGTTTCGGGGTAGGGGCATAGGGTGTTGCCCCAGCCAGAGCACCCCAAATGGGGCTATAGGGTTCCACGCCAGATAGAGCGTTACAAATCAGTCCTTGAAATTCAAGTTTTGGCGCCCCATGCCTTTCATAGAGGCAATGATGCCAGTTCTTCCACTTTTTTCCCCTTTATTCCGTACTAGTTCCTCAGCAACTTGCCTCTATTTTCTAGTCGATTTCTATACTCTAAGGTACGTATAAACCTCATGAAATCATCTTTAACATGATATTATGAGCATTGAATCCATACTTCAATCCAAGGATACTTAAGAGTTAAGTCAAGAGAAGTTCAGAGAGTTTTACAGTGATCTTTCATAAACATTTTAACTTTGATTTAAGACTTAATCATTGAGTTGAGTAAAGAGTAAGAGTAAAGTTCATTTCTTCAAAGATTACAGGTGAACTAAGTATTCCCAAGAGTTAAAACTGTTTTCACATTTGAGCAAAACGGAAACACCTATTTCCAAGAGAGCTTTTAAGCTAAGTTTTGAGTAATTATCTCAAACCAAAGAAAGAGTTTTTTCTTTTCAAAACATATGAGCTGAGTATATTTTGGGAGTTGTATTGAGCACCGATATGGGGATGCGAGTTCATAATAACTCAAGTCTCGATAAACCATGTAGCCATCATGGGTAGTGAAGGATCATACTTTTTATATGATTCCTTAGTGCTTTTTAGCTTAGACTAGTGGATCCACTTATTTAAGGTGTTCTATATGACAGCAATGTATAGGATAGTTCTGGCAGCGTGGGCAAGATGATGTATAATCACTTAGGTTCACAGTGGTGGTTGTCGGTTAGAGAAACCCCCATTGTATTATATTACTTTATATGTAAACTGAGTTGTTATTGCATTTCTTTAACAAATAGAGTTACTACCTACTGTTTTAAATGCTTTGTATAACTGCATCATTAGTGTTGTTTAACTTTGCATTTGAGTTGAGTTATTCATGAGTTGAGTAAAGCCAATGTAAGTTTTCTTTTCAGATTTTTTTCAAGTTTATGTCATGTTTTGTATTCCCCTCGCATATTCGTACATGCAATGTACTGATGCCATCTGGCCTGCATCATTTTATGATGCAGACACAGGTAACCAAGATCAACATCCTGCACCTCGTTGATCCGGTTAAGCACTCAGAGTTAGTTGGTGAACCTCCTTGCTTTCCAGAGGGCTACTTTTTATCATTTCTTTTTAGTACTTTAGTTGTGAGGATGATCGGGGGTCTTGTCCCGACATACCTTCTTGTTTTAGAGGCTTTATAGACAGTTAGTAGTTCATTTGTCTTTACATTGTTATTTCTTATATTAAGACTTGAGTTGCCAATTAAGCCAAGTTGAATGTTTGACCTTTACATGTTCTAAGTTATTTTATTAAACAGTTCAGTAGAGATGCATTGAATCCTTGTATGAATGCTTTAAGTCTTCCGCTATAAGTTAAGCCAGATCAAGGGTTCGCTTGGGGTCAGAAATGGTTCTCGGGTGGCAGTCCCGCCTAGGGTGTAGGTTCGGGGAGTGTAAAACTTGGTATCAGAGCCCAGATTTCAAGAGTCCTAGAGAGTCTATCAAGCTGTGTATATAGAGTCCTAGTTATCGGTATGAAGCGCGCTATATCTATAATTAGGAGGCTGCAACACTTAGGAAATTACCTCACTTCTTACACACTCATTTCGTGCGGTAGAGTTTGATCTCTAAAAATTTTCTTCTAATTCGTGCTTGTGCATGGCTTTCAGTTAATCATGCCTCTACGAAGAGTTGTTCGAGGTTGTCCTAAAAGGAGGAATGTTGAGGAGCAAGGGGTACCTAATGCACAGGAAGTGCAACCCCAAGGAGAAATCACGAATTCTGAGTTTAGGGAAGCCATTTGAATGTTAAGCCAAGTTCTGACTAACCAGGTTGGGCAGCAAAGAGGAGCTAGAAAAGAAGTGGCTGATACTTCGAGGATTCAAGAATTCTTGAGGATGAATCCTCCAAGTATCAGTGGTTCAAGCACTACTGATGATCTAGAGAGTTTAGTTGAGGAACTGAAAAAAAGGTATTTGAGTTTATGCACGTTGCCGATGTTAAGCAAGTAGAACTAGTTGTATATCAACTGAAGAATGTTGCTAGAACTTGGTTTGACTAGTGGAAGAAGGGTAGAGTTGAGGGAGCACCACCTATGAGTTGCGCTTGTTTTGAAGAGGCCTTCTTGGGGTGTTTATTTCCCCGAGAACTAAGAGAGGACAAGGTACAAGAGTTTCTCACCCTTAAGAAGGATCGACTAAGTGTTGACTAGTACAACTTGAAGTTCACCCAACTTTCCTGATATGCTCCGCAGATGGTTGAGGATATGAGAAGTAGGATGAGACATTTAGTTGCTGGGTTGTCCCGTCTGCCAAGCAAAGAGGGCAAGGCAGCCATGCTAATTGTGGACATGGATATAACCATGTTGATGGTCTATGTGCAGTAGGTTGAGGAACATAAGTTGAGTACTAGGGAGGAGTTCTGAAACAAAAAAGCGAAGATTGGGAATGAGCCCGGGCAGCAAAGAAATAATTTGAACCGGTCTTCTTTCAAACAAAAGCAAAAGGAACCTGATCCATCAGCTAGTGCACTTGCACCTAGAAACAAAAGTGAGTACAATAGTTATAATTCAGAGCACTTCAGATCTTCACCTGCATAGTCTCAGGGTAGTGTGGCACAAGGAGATAACCTGCATGTGCTATGTGTTGTAGGACCCACCGAGGTAATTGTCGCGATGTCTCGACAGGTTGTTTAAAATATTGACAAGAGGGTCACTTCATGAAAGAATGCCCTAAGAATCGGCAAGGTAATGGAAATCAGGGTAATAGAGCCCAATCTTCATTAGTTGCTCCACCAGACAGTGGTGCACCTAGAGGAGCTACTTTCGATACTGGCGGAGGAACAAACCACCTTTATGCGATCACTAGTCGTCAAGAGCAAGAAAATTCTCCAGATGTTGTCACTGGTATGATCAAAGTCTTTACTCTTGATGTTTATGCTTTGTTAGACCCAGGAGCAAGTTTATCTTTTGTGACTCCTTATGTTGCAAATAATTTTAATGTTCTTCCTAAGAAACTTTGTGAACCCTTTTGTGTTTCTATACCTATTGGGGAGTCTATTCTAGTTTAGCGAGTATATCCTGATTGTGTCGTTTCCATCAATCACAAGAACACCATGGCTGATTTAGGTGAGTTAGACATGGTAGATTTCAATGTCATTCTTGGTATGGACTGGTTTCATGCATGTTATCCGTCCATTGATTGTCGAACTCGAGTTGTTAGGTTCCAAATTCCTAATGAGCCAGTTATAGAGTGGAGTAGCAGTTCAGCAGTGCCTAAGGGTAGTTTCATTTCATACCTTAAGGCGAGAAAGTTAGTTTCAAAAGGCTATGTCTATCAGTAGGTCCGAGTTAATGACTCTAGTGTTGAGACACCTCTTATTGAGTCAGTTTCAGTTGTAAATAAGTTTCTAGATGATATACCCGAAGTCCCTCCTGAGAGAGAGAGATAAACTTTGGTATAGATATTCTTCCCGATACTTGTCCTATATCTATTCCGCCATATAGAATTGCACCAGTAGGATTAAAAGAGTTGAAGGAGTAGTTGAAAGTTCTCCTAGATAAAGGTTTCATTCGACCAAGTGTCTAACCTTGGGGAGCTCCACTCTTGTTTTTGAGGAAGAATGATGGTTCCCTTAGGATGTGTATAGACTACCGCCATTTTAACAAGGTTACCATCAAGAATAAGTACCCTCTTCCGAGAATTGATGATAACATCGATCAACTTTAGGGTGCTACTTGTTTCTCTGAGATAGACCTCAGATCAGGCTACCATCAGTTGAAGGTAAAGGAATGTGATTTTCCAAAGACAACATTCAGGACCCGTTATGGTCATTATGAGTTCCTAGTTATGTCCTTTGGTTTGACCAATACGCCTGCAGCATTCATGGACCTTATTAATAGAGTATTGAAGCCTTATTTAGATAAATTGGTTATCGTATTCATTGATGAGATACTAATCTATTTGAGGAATGAAGAAGATCATGCTAGTCATCTCAGAGTAGTTCTCAAAACATTAAAGGATAGAGAGTTATATGCCAAGTTCTCTAACAGTGAGTTTTGGCTTCAGTCTCTGGCATTCTTAGGCCACATTATGTCTGGAGAGAGATTAAAGTTGATACCCAGAAAATACAAGCAGCGCAGAATTGGCCTAGACCCATATCTCCAACTAATATTAGGAGTTTCTTGGGTTTGACTGGGTATTATAGAAGGTTCGTAGAGGGGTTCTCATCTATTTCATCCTCTTTGACAAAGTTAACTCACAAAATAGTGAAATTTTAATGGTCTGAAGCTCGTGAGAAAAGCTTTCAGGAGTTAAAAAAGAGGTTAACTACTTCCCTAGTATTAACCTTACCACAAGGCATGCAAGGTTTTATTGGTTATTTTGATGCATCTAGAGTTGGTTTGGGTTGTGTGTTAATGCAGAATGGCAGGGTTATAGCTTATGCCTCCAGACAGTTGAAAGTTCATGAGAAGAATTACCCAACCCATGATATATAGTTGGCTGACGTAGTATTTGCTTAGAAAAATGGCGCCATTATCTTTATGGTGTTCATGTAGATGTGTTCACCGATCACAAGATTCTTCAGTATTTGTTTACTCAGAAAGAGCTTAATATTAGACAAATGAGGTAGTTAGAATTACTCAAGGATTATGACATGAGTATTATTTACCACAAGGGTAAGGCTAATATTGTTGCTGATGCCTTGAGCAAGTTATCTATGGGTAGTACCACCCATTTTTAGGAAAATAAGAAAGAGCTAGCAAAAGATGTGCACAGACTTGCACGCTTGGGAGTCTGACCAATGGATTCTACAGAAGGAAGAGTAGTGGTGAAGAATAGGGATGAATCATCCTTAGTGTCTAAAATAAAGGAGAAACAATACCAATACCCTATTTTTATTGAATTGAAGGCAAATGTTCATAAGTAAAAAATATTGGCTTCTTAACACATGGGAGATGGCGTATTGAGATATCAAGGTAGGTTGTGTGTACCAAGGGTGGATGAACTCCAAGAGAGAATCATGGAGAAAGCTCATATCTTTGGATATTCCATTCATCCGGGTTCCACAAAGATGTATCGTGACTTGAGAGAAGTTTATTGGTGGAGTAGTATGAAGAAGGGTATTGCAAATCTTGTTTCTAAGTGTCTGAATTCCCAACAAGTTAAAGTAGAGCACCAAAGGCCCAATGGTATGGCTCAGAATATAGAACTTCCGTATAGAATTGCGAGATGATCAATATCGACTTCATCACAGGTTTACCAAGATCTCGCAAGCAGTATAATTCTATTTGGGTGATTATTGATAGAATGACGAAATCAACCCACTTTTTGCCGGTAAAGACTACCCACTCAGCAGAAGATTATGCTAAGTTGTATATTCAAGAGGTATTAAGACTTCATGGAGTTCCGATATCTATTTTTTCATATAGAGGTACGCAATTTACTGCATAGTTTTAGAAGTCATTCCAAAATGCCTTGGGTTTAAAGGTGAACTTAAGTATCGATTTTCATCCTCAGAGAGATGTGCAAGCATAGCGCATCATTTAGACGTTAGAGGATATATCGAGGGCTTGTGTGATTGATTTCAAAGGTAATTAGGATGATCACCTACCTTTTATTGAGTTTTCATATAACAATAGTTACAACTCTAGCATCCAGATGACTCCTTATGAGGCTCTTTATGGGAGAAGATGCAGATCTCATATTGGATGGTTTGAAGTTGGTGAAGCAGGGTTGATAGGACCAGACATAGTTTATCAAGCTATGGAGAAAGTGAAAGTGATTCAAAAGAGGATGAAAACAGTGCAGTCGTCAGAAATCCTACACTGATGTTAGGAGAAGGGAGTTGGAGTTTGAAGTAGATGATTGGGTATACTTGAAAGTTTCACCCATGAACGGTGTTGTGAGATTTGGTAACAAGGGTAATCTTAGTCCCCGGTATATCGGCCCTTATAGAATATCCAAAAGAGTTGGTAATGTAACTTATGAGTTAGAGCTACTTCAAGAGTTAGCAGTGGTTCATCCTGTATTTCATATTTCCAAGTTGAAGAAGTGCATGGGAGATCCTTCACTTATCATACCAACTAAAGATATTGGTATCAAGGAAAGCTTATCCAATCAGCAGATCCTTGTTCAGGTTCTAGACCACCAAGTTCGTAAGTTGAGAACCAAGGAAGTAGTATAGGTCAACGTCATTTGGAGGAACCAGTTTGTTGAGGAAGGTACTTGGGAAGCTGAGGAGGATATGAAGAAGATATATCCACCTCTCTTTGAGCCCGGAGAAATTCCAGACCAAGGTACTAATTTTGTTCTTAGTACTCTTTATTTTTTATACTTGATGTGTTAGATTTAATTGTTGGGTGTTTGAGTTGAATGTTAGATGTTACACCCTTAGCCTCTCCTCTCTTCACCGAGAGTTTGAGACTTTGAAGAGGCAGGTTGATGAGACTGCCACTGCAGGAGTTGCTGGCCCCATTACTGTACGTGAAACTCGTATCGAAGCTCCTAAGCCAAAGGAGTTTCGTGGTGAAAGGAGTTCCCAAGACGTTGAGAACTTCTTGTGGCAAATGGATGCTTATTTTGAGCATGTTTGTATGACCAGTGAAGCTGCCAAAATACGGACAGCAGCTATGTATTTGAGCGATACCGATATAGAGAGGGGGGTTTGCACGATTGACGATTGGGAGCAGTTCAAAGGAGAATTGAAGCGACAATTTTACCCTCAAAACGTGGTGCATGAAGCTCGTCGGAAGTTGAGGGAATTGAAGCAAACGTCCTCCATTCGTGACTATGTGAAAGAATTCACGAGACTCACTCTCCAAATCCCGAACCTGACCAGTGAAGACTTGCTGTTTTACTTCTTGGATGGCCTACAAAATTGGGCCAAACAAGAACTTCAAAGGCGACAAGTTCGTGATGTTGATGAGCCGATCGTAGTGGCAGAATCGCTCACAGATTTTCGGGCAGATGCAGCGAAGGGGAGGGACAATCGGAGCAAAAATGTTCCTCCCAAGGGAGATAACAACAGGAACAAGGGCAAGTCAGTTCCCAACCGAGGCAGCGATACTAGAGGTAACAATCGTAACCAACCTTCTAATTTCCGCAAGAACTATGAGGATCGCAAGAAAGGTGCTCCACATCGTGGAGGTTGTTATATTTGTGGTGAGACTACTCACGCTGCCCGTTATTGTCCGTCGTTGAGCAAATTGAGCGCAATGGTTACTGCCCAAAAACAGCAAGAGCAAACTGCTGCGCAAACCGGTTGTCCATCCGGGGAACAATCTGGGAAGACTGGTGGGACGGACAGGAACAAAAATGTTGCTGTTGGGATGTTTAATTACATGGCATTATTTAATCATATGACTATTGCTGCATTGGCTACCCAGCCTGCTAGTGTAAAGCCGCGCGAATCATTGTTTGTCAATGCCAAGTTGAATGGCAAAGACGTTAGAATTATGGTAGACACTGGTGCAACTCACAATTTTGTGACGAAGGAAAAGGCCACAGACCTTCGTTTATATCATGTTGCCAGCGACACTATGTTGAAGACTGTTAACGCCCTCCCCACCAATGTCCATGGTTTCGCTCCTAAAGTCCCCATCGATTTAGGAGGGTGGAAGGGGTTTACAGATTTTACAATTGCGCCCATGGACGTGTTTGACGTTATTCTGGGGCTAGATTTTTGGTATGAGGTTAATGCATTTATTTCACCACGCCTCAACCAATTGCATATTAGCGATGCTGGCGGATCTTGCGTGGTACCCCTTATTTGGGTACCACAAAACGGAGTGCACTTGTCTGCCATGCAGCTTGTAAAGGGCTTCAAGAAAGGAGAACCAACCTTCCTTGCTACCCTTGTTGGAGGAGTCGAAGACTCGATTCAGGCAGCAGCCCTGCCTCACTGTATTGAGCAGGTCGTTGTTGAGAATAGGGACGTGATGCCGGAAGAACTTCCCCAGCGGTTGCCACCACGAAGGGAAGTTGATCACCAGATCGAATTGATCCCCGGGGCAAAGCCACCTGCCATGACGCCTTACCGTATGGCGCCCCCAGAGTTGGAGGAACTGAGGAAGCAGCTCAAGGAGTTGCTGGACGCGGGACATATTAGGCCTTCTAAGGCGCCTTTTGGTGCGCCTGTTTTGTTCTAAAAGAAGAAAGAAGGAACGCTGCGGTTATGTATTGATTACCAAGCCCTCAACAAGGTCACGGTGAAGAACAAATATCCTATTCCTTTGATTGCTGATTTATTCGATCATTTGGGACAGGCCAAGGTGTTCACGAAGATGGACTTGAGGAAGGGTTATTACCAAGTCCGAATTGCCGAAGGTGACAAACCGAAGACACCTTGTGTCACTCGGTATGGTGCGTTTGAGTGGCTGGCCATGCCTTTCGGCTTGACGAACGCTTCAGCCACGTTTTGTACTCTAATGAACAAGCTGTTCCACCCATTTTTGGATCAGTTTGTGGTCATTTATTTGGACGATATTGTCGTTTACAGCAACAGCATAGAGGAGCATGTTGAGCACTTGTGCAAAGTGTTCAAAGTATTGCGGGATAACGACTTATGTGTGAAACAAGAAAAATGCAGTTTCGCCCAGCCCACTGTCCAGTTTCTTGGTCACACGATCAGCCATGGAAAAATAAGGATGGACAGTGACAAAGTGGAGGAATTTCGAGATTGGGAGGCCCCAATGAAGGTACCTGAATTGCGGTCCTTCCTTAGCCTCGCCAATTACTATCGGCGCTTGATATTTGGGTATTTTGCTATTGCCACTCCACTCACCGACTTGCTGAAAAAGAGTCGTGAGTTGGAGTGGACTAATTTGTGTCAAACGGCATTTGAAAAATTGAAGGCTGCCATAACCGATGAGCCAGTCTTAGCACTGCCAGATTTCACCAAGGCGTTCGAAATTCATACCGACGCGTCTGATTTTGCTATTGGTGGTGTCCTAATGCAAGAGGGCCACCCGATAGCATTTGAAAGTAGGAAGTTGAATGACGTGGAGCGACGCTATTCTGCCCATGAGAGGGAGATGACAGCCGTGGTCCATTGCTTACGAACTTGGCATCATTATGTATTGGGTGCTCACTTTGTTGTTAAGACGGACAACGTCGCGACAACCTACTTTCAGTCCCAAAAGCTTACTGCCAAGCAGGCCTGTTGGCAAGACTTCTTGGCTGAATTCAATTTCACTTTTGAGTAGAAGCCGGGGAAGGCCAATGCTGTAGCCAACGCGCTTAGTCACAAGGCTGCCCTTGCTGCGATTATCAGTTCGACATGCAGCAATATTATTGACGATATCAAAGAAGGTACGCAGCGTGAACCCGTGGCAAAACAACTTCTCGTTTTGGCCCAACAAGGCAAGACGAAGAAGTTTTGGGAAGAGGACGGCTTGCTGTACACCACAGGCAGACGTGTGTACGTGCCGAAATATGCTAGTCTTCGGCGTACTTTGATCAAAGAGGGTCATGATACAATGTGGGCTGGTCATCCGGGACAGAAGAGGACGTTGGCACTGCTGGAGTCTTCTTATTATTGGCCTCGAATGTGGGATGACATTGAGGTCTATGTGCGTACCTGCCTCGTTTGTCAACAAGACAAAGTTGAAATGAATGCGCCGGGTGGGCTACTTGAGCCACTGCCCATTGCTAAGAAACCATGGGACAACGTCACCATGGATTTCATCACTTGCTTGCCGAATTCAGAGGGGTTCGGGACCATCATGGTCGTTGTTGATCGCTTCTCAAAATACGCAACATTCACTGCCACGACAGCCAGCTTTAAAGCGAAGGAGGCAGCCCGTATATTCTTGCGCGACGTCGTGAAACATTGGGGTATACCCAAGCACATTATCAGTGATCGAGACCATCGATTCACTGGTGCGTTTTGGAGAGAATTATTCAGCTTGCTTGGGTCAGAATTACACTTTCAGCTTTCACCCCCAAACGGACGGACAGACGGAGCGGATCAACGCACTCTTGGAGTGCTATTTGCGGCACTATGTTAGCGCCAATCAGAAAGACTGGGCAAAGTTGTTGGACACTTCCCAGTTCTCCTATAATTTGCAGCGAAGTGAGGCGACGGGAAGAAGTCCATTTGAGTTGGCTACCGGGCAGCAGCCCAACACGCCACAATCCTTGCCCGTCAATGCCGGTTTGAAGAGTCCGAGTGCCTATCACATGGCAAAGGCCTGGGAAGAACAAGTCGACCTTGCACAGTCTTACCTTGATAAGGCAGCCTAGAAAATGAAGAAGTTCGCTGATTGGAAGCGGCGGCCAGTCGACTATCGAATTGGGGATCGAGTTATGGTGAAACTAAACCCTAGACAATTCAAGTCGCTGCGCGGGGTGAGTCAAAGTCTGATTCGCCACTATGAAGGTCCATTCGAGATTACTGCCAAGGCTAGAAATATCTCGTATCGGGTTGATATGCCCCATTATTTGAAGATACATCCAGTCTTCCATGCGAGTCAATTGAAATCGTACTTCGAAGACATGGAAGACAAGGGTCGGGGGCAGGTCGGTAGAGCTCAAATATTCATCACTCCACCAGTCGTGGACAAACAGATCGAGGCAATTATTGATCACCAGCTGGTTCGCGGTAAAGGCTGGAATCATTCGAGCTCGCAGTTTCTCGTCTATTGGAAGGGAACTGCACCGGAGGAGGCAACATGGGAGAAGTACGAGGACTTGTGGCAATTCCGCACCAAGGTCCATTCTTATTTGTAGGTGTGTGGAGCCGGGGTCGTCGCCAACACAGGTGGAGGAGCATGTACCGCCCCGCAAGGAGCTACGTTAAATTCCAGTAGTTCCGGGGGCGACGCGAGTTCAAGTTGCGCTTCAGCGAGTCTCAGACAGCGTATCGATTATTTTCCCGTAGAGGAGTAGGGGGCGGCCAAGACTTTCCAGCCATAAAAGGGCCCTAGACAAAGGGGCAAGGCTGCCTTGAATTAAGAAACACTCCACCCCTTTTTCCACCATACTTTTGACTTGCAAAGTCAAGCTTGTAGTCCATTATTTTTAGGGAACTTGTCCCCAACGTTTTTACCTTTCTTTTCAGCTTTTAGACATATATGATAGTGGTTCATTTGTATGTAGAACACTTAGAGAGAAAATATCAAGAAAATTGGCACTTGCCTCCCAAAGCTTGCTTCCTTTTTATTGTTTTCTAGTTGGCGTTTTAGTGGACTGTTTTAGACGAATTGCTGCTGGACGTTTGAGTGCTGGTTTTTTGTTAGGACTGAGCATCCGAAGGGCTGTGCAAGCCTTCTTTTGTTGTCCCACGAGTCTTCGAAAAATAGGCCCGTGACATAAGTGTCTTGTATGGAGTCCTTCGTGGTTCTATACGCCATGTTACATCTAGGGAGCACCCCCGGGTCATGAGAAACTTGGTAATCAGAGCACAAGGTTTATAATGTTCCTAGGATGTCTCATAAGTCACGTCTAGTAGAGTCTTGTTCATAAGTGCGAAGCGCGTCACTTTTATGAATGAGAGGCTACAAGATTATTAGGAAAATCCACGTCTTTCATTACTCTTAAGTCGTGTGATAGAGTTCAACTCTATACGGTCTCTCTCTTAAACCTTATCCAATGCTCTACTGGACATGGCTTCACGAAGAGCTTATACTAGAAGAAATGTGAGGGAGAATGCGGAACAAGAAGTTCCTCCCTAAGATCCCCTAATTTTGGTCGATCCTTTGGCCAATCAAGTATCTAATGTGGTGTTTAGGGTGGCTTTTCAAGTGTTGGCTCAAGCCATGACGACCCAAGCCAATAGGGAGGTAGTGGTTCCCTTGAACCCAAATGTGGGCACGACGACTTTAAGAGTGAGGCACTTTACTAGGATTAATCCTCCGGAGTTTCATGGTTCTAAGGTTGAGAAAGATCCTCAAGAATTTATTGATGAGGTCTATAAGGTTTTGATGATCACGGGGGTTACGCCGGTTGAAAATGCAGAGTTGGCCGCTTATAAACTAAAATGTTTAGCTCAAATTTGGTATAACCAATGGAAAGAAGGGAGACCAGAAGATGCGAGTCCTCTTGATTGGGTGAAGTTTAAGGCCACTTTTCTTTATAGGTTCTTTTTCCTTGAGATGAGGGAAGCTAAGGTTCTAGAGTTCATTAACATTCGACAACGAAGTATGAGTGTGAAGGAATATGCTCTAAATTTCACACAATTGTCTAAGTATGCTACAACCATGGTTGTCGATTCAAAGGCTAAGATAAGTAGGTTTGTTTCAGGTGTGTCTGAAATGGTGGTTAAAGAGTGCCGAACTACTATGCTCATTAATGACATGGACATATCTCGTCCTATGGTCCATGCACAACAAATTCAGGAGGAGAAACTGAAGGAAAATTTTAGAAAGGTAAAGAGAGCTAAGACTAGAGATGGAAATTTCTCTCATACAAGGTCCGAGGGACAAGGTCATCCTAGATTTCGACAAAGGTTTTCCGGTCAAGGTTCCTCCAATGCTCCTCCAAAGTTCAACAAAGATAGGGTTTCTAACCAAAAACCTCAAGGTGGTAATGGTAGTGGATCTTCATTGCCTAGGTCTACTTGTACCATGTGTGGAAGGAAGAACGAGGGTAAGTGCTTAGCCGGCATGGATGGTTGCTTTGGTTGTGCTAAAAGTGGTCAAATATGAGGGATTATCCAATGCTCGCGACTAAAGGAAGAGAGGGAAAGTAACCTACTACTGGTGGTGTAGGTACCAATGCTCCTACGCAAAATCTATTTTATGCACTTCAAACTCGAGGGGAATAAGAGGGTTCTCCCGATATGGTTACCGGTATGTTGAAAGTTTTCAAACTTGATGTTTATTCTTTACTTGATACCGGTGCTACTTTGTCTTTTGTGACGCCATATGTGGTTGTGAGATTTGATGTTCTTCCGGATGTGTTGCTAGAACCTTTTTCTGTCTCTACTTCTCTTGGTGATTCTATTGTGGCTAAGAGGGTCTATAGAAAGTGTCTTGTTTCCTTCTACCATAAAGTTACTCTTATTGTTCTATATCTTATCTAATGAGATCTAAGTGGATTGTATGGAGTTCTTCAGGGTTCTATACACCATGTTACATCTAGGGGGTACCCTTGGGTCATGACAAGAAGCATGGGCTAGATGTTGTACCATCACATAGGTCATAGTGACGATTGTCAATTAGAGAATCTCCTAAACAGAGTTTACGTTGTATTTTTGCATACAAACAGAGTTTATATTGTATTTTTCTAATACATTAAGTGGTGATCTATTTTTTTAAAGCTTTTCATTATAATTCATTATTTTTATTGCTTTATATTGAATTGAGGTTGAGTTGAGTTGAGACGAGGTAAGTGTTTCTTCAGTTCTAGTTCAAGCTTCTGTCTTGTTTTAGATTTCTCCTTACATGCTCAAACATTCCATGTAAAGACGCAATTTGGCCAGCAACTTTTATGACTCAGATATAGGTAACCATGATCATCATCCATCGCTTCGTTGATCCAGTTGAGCTCCATAGTATTGGTAACCCTCATTTCTTCCGGAGGATTCCTTCTTTATTTTAGGTTATTTTAGTTGTTTGGATGATCTGGGTTCTTGTCCTGAAAACCATCATATTATTAGAGGCTTCATAGTTAGATATACACTTGAGTCTTTTCATTTTCAGTTGTTCATGTTGAGACTTCAGTTGCCTCTTTTGGCCAGTTGAATGTTTTTTTAAACATTTCTAAGTTTATCTTTTGAGACATTTGAGTTATAGTTTACTTTTAAAAGTGCTATTAATATGAGTAAGTCTTCCGCTAAGATTCAAGCTAGGAAAAGTGTTCAGTTGGGGCCAACAATAGTTCTCGAGTGCCCATCGCATCCAGGGTGTAGGCTCGAGGCGTGACAAAATTCTCATTATAATTTCAAGGCAAAGAAGCCAACTAAAAATGGCATGTGGGTGTTAATTCGTATTATTCCAAAAAAAATGAAAATAACTTTTAGACATTGAGTAAAAAAAGAAAAAAATCCATGCTCTTATTTCCAACTACCCCCCCCCCCTCTCAATTTGTTTTCTTTTTTCACATTAGATGTTTTGCCACTTCAACAAACATCTATGGTACAATGTAAGAGACCTATCTTATTTGGGGCTTAGGATTTGTAACTCCATCTTCATTAATTCCTACTCATTATAAGTGAAGAAAAATATACCCCAATAAATATGCACACACCCCTAGTACTTTCAAATCTTTTTAGATCTTAATTTTGTTGACTCCCTATTTTTTTTGTTTAATTTTGATGAATTTTTAGTTGTTAACTAAACCCTCCAATTATTTAGAACCTAATTTGCTTATTTGTTCGAATAGAGAAATCACTTGAAGAAGAGTTACATCTACCAATCCTTGTTGTTTGACCCCGACCTCATAAGTTGTGTAATTGTGTTAGATACGATCATCTACTCTGTGAAATATGAGACACAATTGAGTGTTTATACGACATCATTGTCGCTGATTGGTTAACAATAGTCTTTTACTGATTTTTAAATTTGAATTTGTGCGCATTTTTGTGTTCTTGTTACTTTTTATTTGTGTTGATGCTTGCCAAAAACAAGAATAGAAGAATCAAGAGGATGACAAATAAATTGTTGGTGATGTGGGGTTCGCAAATGAATTCACTGAAAAAGAAGCACCCATGGAGATAGGTGTAGTCAAATTAGTTTGCCTACCACCGGAGGTAGGAGATGTCGTATTTCAAGTGACAAGTCCAATGCTTCATTTTCAAAAAATTAAGGGCTATTAGGAGGCAAAGTGGTTTTAAAATGGGAAGTATAAGTCAAAAGTTTTTTCGATTAAGATTGATTCCTTTCTCATTAACTGGAGACACTACCACATGGCTTGGACACCTCGAGGGTCAATCACCATTTGGGTGGAACTGAAGGTTGCTTTTCTTAAGAGATATTTTTCCATTTCTCTTGAAGTTGAGTTGAGAGATGAAATCAGAAACATTAAGCAAAACCCGAAAGAACCACTTTATGAAGTTTGGCTAAGATTTAAACAAAGGGTTGTTAGGTGACCAAGGCATGATTTATTTAAGGCTGTTTTGTTACAACATTTCTTCCGATCTTAGAGTAGTCCACACAAAGAGAATCTCAAGGGCTTGCCAGGTGGATCATTTATGGATCAGTCATTTGTTAGAGCAAAGTGTTTACTCCATAGGGTTGTTCAAACAATCTGTAATTGGCACAAAAGGGGAGCCGACGGGACAATAGGCATCATCTATACTAAAAAGTGTGAAGAGAAAGAAAGAAAATATGAAAAAAGAGACAAGAAAGTCATTGTAGCCACCAAAGCCGTCGAAGCCCTTGCATCTTGTAGATTGGAAAGAAAATTACAAAGTGTGAATATGGGGAATTCATACTAAGACTCAGAAACAAGTAAAACCAAGGTTTATTTCCTGAAATAACTGGTATCAAGTAATGAAGAGATCTATACAGGGAGTTCAATCTCTTATTCCCCAAGAGTAAGATACAAATCCTAGAGAGATGAGAGATGAAAGCAACGTCAAAACAAAAGAAATTTTCATAAAGAAAAGGAGTAAGACCCATTGGTCAAAGCTAAGATGAAAAGAATACTAGAGAAAGTCATGGAGAAGATAATTTCTAAAAATGAAGGAATAGAGGAGTTGAACCACGATCTTGTACTACCTACGCAAACCATAGAATCATGTGCCCTCTCAATTGAACACCTAGAGAAAAAGGATGAATCAACTCTCATCTCAGATGAAAGATCGGCCTACAACTGAGCTATATGAAGTTAGTATGATTAATGAGTCTATCTTTCCTAAGAAAATTGATGAAAAACCGAAGAAAGTCACCTTAGGAAGGAAGAAAGAAGAGTCCTGGCTAAGCAATCTTTGCATAAAAGTCCTGGCTAGTCATTATTCATCACTCAAGAAGATTAAAGGGAAACACATATTATCAAATATTCTCAATGATGATAAGCTCAGTCAATATCCATGTCCCATGAACAAATGAGTAAGCTTTTACACCAAGTAATGCTCAATTCATGAAGACTTTGTGTAAACCCTTGTTATCACACCCCGAGGCTATCCGCTTGACTTAACATAGGACCTAGAATCACGAGTGACCCCAAGTTGACCCTGATCCTGTCATATCATAAGCATAATGAAAATACCTAAGTAAAGCATGAACTATGCAAAAGCAAAATCAATAAATATCTGGTGTGGGCATAAAACCCAAATAGTCTAAACATATAAAACATACTAAGAGTTTTGTGATAACTGATAGCCACTTAACAACTCAAGCTGAATCTACTACTATATCTCAAAATACTCTAAGTGAGTTGAGTTGCTGGGACATGCCCCAACTAACTCTAACAAAACTGAAAACTAAAAATAATGACTAAAATGTAAGCATGTCTATTGCCCTTGGAATATGAGGACTCACCACTGAAGTTGTTGAATGCGAACCGAGAATAGATCTAAGCGTGATCTCGATGTTGAGTACTTGAACCTACATCATGAAAAGATGTAGCACAAAGTATGCATAAGTATTTGGAATGTACTAAGCATGTAGGATATAAATACTAAGTTGAAAAAATAAATTTGAGCTGAACAAAGCATAATTGAGCAATGACATAATATGAGCAAGAATTTTAATACTGAAACATAACTTAAAATCTTAGTTGAATGCAATGACCAAGTACTAATCATGAAGATAGCATGTTGAAATATATACTGATATAACCGCTGAAACCTAGTCAAATGCACTAATAGTCTAATTGTGGGAGCTATTATTAACTAACATAAACCACGTGAGCTAAAGGTGGAGTCCAATGAATATGCCCTATTGAGAGGACCTAATATACCTTGCCAGGGATATAAAGACATGACTGGCGTGATCACTAAATCTGATACCCAAAGGAATGGACTTATAATCCTACACGGGCACATAGTTTTCAGACTATGAGGGTACGCTGAACCGTTGTCCAACTCGATGCTAACTTTATTCCCAACTGAATACATATGAAGCTAAAATGCAATAAATACTGAATAGCTCAAAATGTTGATATGCTAACTAAGAATGCAACAGTTATATACTGAGAAAGTGACATTCGAAATCTGGACCATGATTTTTTGTTTAACTGACCTAGAAAGTATAATTCATGAACTAAGAGAATTTACACAAAATAGGGTTTTGAGTTTTATACAAAGAATTAAGTGACTTTTCCAAGAAAACATTATATTTAGACTGTGGATTTTATAACAACTGAAATCACAAAAATTCCCAAGAATTTACAAACCGTATGTTTAAACAAGCTATGTAGAATCAACGAACTGACTGAATTCTATGTACCTAATGGATGAAAGGAACCCACTAGTGAAATTCCATATACCAGGTGATGAAATCTACAGAAAAATCCTTTGGATTTTGGGGCTGAACTTTGGAGAACGTTCTTGCTTGTTATTGGGAGGTTTGGTCGACTTTTCCCCTTCTTTTTGCTCCATGTTTGGATGATTTTTGGAGAAGGAGGGTTCTGGGTATGTCTGACTAGGTTATTATGCTTAGACTGAGTAAAAGGACGTGGTTTAGGCATCAAACAACGTATTTTAAGTGCCTAATGCATAGGGAAAAGGATGAAAATGACCCTGACTTAAAACTGACGAGTGTCATCCACTACAAGACTGACGGGCCGTCGTTTGAACTACCAACCCTTGTTAGAGGTCATCATTCTTGCTCAATCGACAGGGATTCACTAAAATGAGCATAAATTTTTACTCTTAGCTTTGATTTTAGCAAACTCGGTGGCATTGGAAAAAGGATTCAAGTATCTTTAATTGGATAGATCATGGGACACCTAATTCATTTGGTGCTAAAAGTTGTGATTGTTTGAAGTTGACCCAACAACTATTTTCCTCCAATTGGCTGCTAACCCTCACATACGATCCATAGGTCAAAGCACAAACCTTAGTGGTCGACCGTGGGTAGGTTCAGAGACCATCAAATTTTGGACCTTAAAGACCAAACCCTACTTACGATCCTGGTTCTACCTACCTTCTGTGGGTCATTCCGTTGGTTTTTGCACTAATTTTCTAACAACTATGATTTTCTTCATTTTGAGATCCGAGTTGTTACATGATCTCCCTCATGGGAACATTCGTCCTCGAATGAAGTCTAAACAAGTTGAGTATGGAGAGAAGGAGGTGCAATCACTACCACTAAGTACTACAAATTGATATCTAACTGAATTGAGTTCTAAGAACATTCAAATATGCTGTAATGCAAGAATAATTGAAGGAACAAGATACTGAGACTGAATTACTCAAGAATTAACTGAGAGACTGGAGAGGAACTATTACCTCAAGCAAAAATAGAATCGAAATGAAAGAGGTGAGGATACTTGGCTTCCTAAGTTCGTTTTGAAGATTTTGGCTTTGCAATTCAAGTTAAAATTCTGGGTTTATTATTCTATTTACGTAAGTTCATGATTTCTTCATCTACAACTATGAATTGTGTTCTTGCTAATATGGGTAACTAAATCCACAACTAGGGTTGTGGGAACCATGAGCGATTAACAACGTATGAATAGTAAATAAGAAATTTTTGAATAGTGTTTTACATGCATTGATAATTCTTTCGTTTAGAAGTCTTTTTAACGAGTGCACGCGTTAGAACTCGCTTTGTTGCTACTTGCCGGACCAAGGTGGTAATAAATAAGAAAAGAATTATCAACATATATTTAGTGTGATACTATCTAATAGTCTATTGTTGATTGGTGCGAAGTAATAACTAAGCCAAACATCGATTATGATGTCTAATATGAGGTAAAGGTAAGGGTTAGTAAATTATAAACACGTAGCCGGACCAAGGTGCGGGGTGAAATTCTCTAGATGCCGGACCAAGTATTTAGAGATACCTAACCTATCACTTTGCATGTAATACACTAGGAAATGATTGCTATTATTAGGATTACTGCGTTATGAGCTTGTGGGGAACACGTCTACCCTAGTTATTTCTCTTATCTTGATAACAACCAAAGTTAAATTTTGATTACTGATTACTTATTGAATTCTTACTCTTCGTTTTATACAAACAAACCCCCCTTTAATTACCTATTTCGGGAAATAATTTGACTAATTGAATATAATTGTTGGTTAAAGTAAAGTCTAAACCATTTTCCTCGTGGGATCGACCCCAACCTACAAGTTGGGTTCTTTACTTGATAATGATCGCTTATACTTCTGTAGGGAGGTGTAATTTGAGCGTATCAACCTGTTGCGCATGAGTCATTAGTATGAAGATATCCATGTTTCCTAGAAGAATAGCATTCCTACCCTCGGTCTTCACCAGATGGGATACCCCAAACAAGAACTTACTCATTTATTCCCTTAGATCAACAACCATGTGTGGAGCATACTTGGAGAGCTAGGTGAATTTCAATTTGTACTCTTGGACCGACACTGAACCCTGCTTCAAGTATATAAACTTTTTTGCCTTAGCTTCTCTCAACTCCTTTTGAAACAACCTGTCTAAAAAAGCTCCGGTAAAAGAATCCCTTGTCACCGAAGCTGAATCCGCACCCTGGTTGTCTTTCCACTGGATGAACCAGATATGAACCACATCCTTAAGTTGATTGGCAATTTTTTTTATCTACATTGAAAACAAAGAATTTAGGTTGTCATAAAATATTAATAAAATACAGGAAAGTAATGCAATCAACTCAAGAAAAAGATAGTAATTTACTTGTTCACATCTAATTATTATTAAATCAACTAAGATCATATTCTTTTACAACGAAAAAATTCTACCTTCATATTTTTATCATATTTTAAGGATGAATTTATGTACTACTAATTAAGAAAAGCATAATGGATGTGAAAAAAGAATAAGTTTTGTTTTTTTAAGTTAATAAGTTGGGGTGAGGCAGTGGACTGCTTAAAATTTATCGTCAGAATAGTAAATTTTTTGATTAAATTATATTTTTTTAAAATATACTTAAGAAGCCATAAAGCCTATTAAGACACCAATAAATTAAAAGACACTAAAAGACAAATCAACATAAAAATAAAAACTTATCACACCAAAGAAAATGAAAAGACTTTAAGGGTGGTTTTGTAATTATTTAATCTAATGCAAGTGTTAAAATGCTATGTATTACTAATACCTAGAATTCCTTGGTATTAGTAATACACAACTTAATACACAATAGAGTGTATAACTAATGCTTGCATTAGTTATAAATGGTTATACATGGCATGAAAAAGTGTACCAAACAAAGTACTGCTAATACACACATCTAATGTATGCATTATATTCCTAATACACTCTACCAAACGACCCCTAAGTGTTTTGTCATAACTGACAACCACTTAACAATCCAAGCTAAATTTGTTATTATGTTTGAAAAGCCTCAAACTGAGTTTAGTTACTTGGTCATGCCCCCCCGCTAACTCTAACAAAACGGAAAACTAAAAATAATTATTAAAATGAAAGCATATCTATTGTCCTCAAAATATGTGGACTCACCACTAAAGCTGCTGCATACGGACAGAGAATCAATCTAAAAGTGATCTAGATGCCGAGTACCTGAACCTACATCATGAAAGGATGTAGCGCAAAGTATGCGTTAGTAATTGAAATGTATTAAGCATGCATGATATAGATACTAAGCTGAACAAAGCATAACTGAGAAATGGCATAATCTGAGAAAAAATTTAATACTGAAACACAATACAAAAGCTAACTGGAATGAAATGACCAAGTATTAATCAGGAAGATAACATGATGAAATATATAATGATACAACTGTTGAAATCCTGGTCAAATTGTAACGCCCCGAGCCTACACACTGGACGTGACCGGCCCTCGAGAGCCATTGTTAGCCCCAAGCGAACCCTTGGCCTGGCTTACTTCCTCAGCGGAAGACTTTAAAAATTAAGAAAAGAACTCAAATGCAAGATAACTTAACTATCTCAAACTAAACTCATAATGTTTTGTAAATAAACATTTAACTTAGCCAAAGTAGCAACTCAAAACTGAACATAAGTCAATAACAAGATAAAGACAAATGAACTAACTAACTGTCTATCTATGATGTCTTTAATAACTGATATGGATGTAGGGATAAGACTCATAACATCCTAATGAACTAAATATTGAATAGCAATAAACAGGGATCCTCTGTAAGTAAGGAGGCTCACCAACAAACTATGAATGCTCAACTGGATCAACAATACGCTAAATGTTGATCCTGGCTACCTGCATCTTCATCATAATAAGATGCAGGCCAATTGGAATTAGTAAATTTAATGTACGAGTATGCGAGTTGGAATGAAAACATAACTTAATCTTGAAAGGAATCTCAAAGAAACGCTTACCTTGGCTTTACTCAACTCCTGAATAACTTAACTCAATATAAAGCAATAAAACACATGCAATATATATAAATCCGTTAAAATAGCAGAAAACAACTTAGTTCGTTAAATAAAATGCAATAACAAACTCAACTTTACTCATATAATAAAGTAAAATAGTTTATGTGGGAGTTTCTCTAACCCAAAACCACCACTCTGAGCCTAAGTGGTGATACAACGTCTTGCCCACGCTGCCAGAACTGTCCTATACTTTTCCATCATAAATAATGCTTAACTAAGTGGATCCACTAGTCTATGCAAAAAAGCATCTTAAGGATTCATCTAAAAAGTTTGCTCCTTTACTACCCATGATGGCTACATGGTTTATCGAGACGTGAGTTATCTGAACTCAAGTCATCTAAAAAGAATGAACTTTACTCTTACTCTTTACTGAAAACTAGCTCCAAGGCTCTTTTGGAAATATCAGTTTCCTTTCTTGCTTAAATGTGAAAACATTTACTCTTTTCGGACACGTACTCCCGATATACTCTTTGGAAGAAATGAACTTCAAACTTTACTCTTTACTCAATTCAAAACTCAAGATTAAAACAAAGTTAAAAGATTTGTAAAAGACTTTTGGAAAACTTTATGAACTTCTCTTAAGTTGACTCTTGAATTCTCTTGACTTGAATGTTGTCTTGGGAATATCACATTCCCTTAGTTTCAACAGATGGTAGCCAGATCTGAGATCTATCTTTGACAAACAGGTGTCACCATAAAGCTGATCGAAAAGATAATCAATTCTCAGAAGAGGATACTTATTCTTGATAGTAACGTTGTTCAACTGGCGATAATCTATACACATCATAAGGGAAGCATCTTTATTTCTCATAAATGGGACCGGAGTGCCCCAATGTGAGATACTTGGACGAATGACATGTTTCTCTAAAAGATCTTTCAACCGCTCCTTAAGCTCTTTCAACTCTGCTGGTGCCATTCTAAATGGCGGAATAGAGATAGGAGAAGTATCTAGAAAAATTTCTATACCGAAGTCTATTTCTCTTTCAGGAGGGACTCTGGAAAGATAATCAGGAAAGACTTCTAAAAAGTCTCTTACTACTGAAACTGACTGAATATGAGGTATCTCAACACTAGAGTCATTAACTCGGACTAAGTGATAAACACACCCCTTGGAAACTAACTTTCTCGCCTTAACGTACGAAATAAAATGACCCATAGGCACTCCTGAGCTTCTCTTCGACTCTATAACTGGTTTAATGGAAACAGGAACTTGACTACTCGAGTTCTACAGTCTATTGATACATAAAAGGCATGAAACCAGTCCATACCTAGAATGACATCAAAATCTACCATGTCTAACTCAACTAAATCAGTCATGGTACTCTTGTGATTGACAAAAACAGAACAATCATGATAGAATCTTTCTGCTAGAATAGACTCACCATCAGGTATAGAAACACTAAAGGGCTCAAGAAGTTGCTCAGGAAGAACATCAAAATTGAAGACTTGGATCATACCAGTGACAACATCTGGCGAATCCTCTTGCTCTTGGCGAATATCGATATCGTAAAGAGGGTTTCCTTCTCCGCCTGCCCTTGAAGTAGCTCATCTAGATGCAGCTCTATTTGGTGGAGCAACTGAAGAAATATGGGATCTATTGCCCCCATTACCATTACTCTGTCTGCTATAAGGACACTCTCTCATAAAATGACCGTTCAGGCCACACTTGAAGTAACCAATGCAGCCATCACGACATACCCCTGAGTGGCTACTACCACACTTATCATATGCAGGAGTCTTAGTACAGCCTTGTGCCCTTCGACCATGCAAAAGCGTAGGTGTAACTCTGAAGTTCTGAGAATTCTGACTGTTGTATTCACATTTGTTCCTTGGTGCAGGTTTACTAGCACATGACGGAGAAGGTCCTTTATGCTTATGTTGGAAGGAAGACCGGTTTGCCTTACTCTTTTGCTGCCCAGATTCATTCCCTGATGTCTTAAATCTTTTATTCTTAAACACTTCTCTATCCTTTCGTTGGTCCTTCTCAACTGGTTGCACATGGATCATCAGCCTTGCTATGTCCATATCACCTATTAGCATGACTGCCTTACTTTCTTTACTTGACAGATGAGTTAACCCAACTACGAATAAACTCAACCTGTTCCTCATGTCAACAACCATCTCTTTGCTTCTCCTAACTCACAGGGAATCAAATTCCTCATGAAGGAACTCTCGACCATAGGTCAGCTCATAATCGGTTACGCGTAAGCACTAGTTCGAAAGAGACTTTTATAGAGATACACTCTATCGCACGAAGTGAGTATAAAAGAAATGAAGGAATTCCTAAATGTTGTAGCCTCCTAATTAAAGATGTGGCGTGCTTCACATTGATAACTAGGACTCTACAGACACGTCTTCATACACTCCCTATGACTCTTGAACTCTGTGCTCTGATACCAAGTTTGTCATGTCCCGAGCCTAAATCCTAGACGTGGCTGGTACTTGGGAACCATTGTTGGCTCCAACCAAACATTACACCTGGCTAACTTACTCAGCGGAAGACTTTAAGAATTAAGAAAAGAACTCAAATGCAAGATAACTTAACTGTCGCAAACTAAACTCATAATGTTTTAGAAATAAATATTTAACTTAGCCAAAGTGGCAACTCAAAACTGAATATCAGTCAATAACAAGATAAAGACGAATGAATTAACTAACTGTCTATCTATGAAGCCTCTAATAACTGAGATGGATGTCAGGACAAGACCCACGACATCCTAATGAACTAAATACTGAAAAGAAATAAAAAGGCATCCTCCGGAACCAAGGAGGCTCATCAACAAACTCTGAATGCTCAACTTGATCATTGATGCGCTGAATGTTGATCCTTCTTACCTTCGTCTGCATCATAATAAGATGCAGGCCAACTGGCATCAGTACATTGAATGTATGAGTATGCGAGTTGGAATGCTAAACATAACTTAAGCTTGGAAAGAATATGAAAGAAACACTTACCTTGGCTTTACTCAACTCCTGAATAACTTAACTCAATATAAAGCAATAAAATACATGCAATATATATAGAAAGCCTTTAAAATAGAAAAAACAACTTAGTTCTTTAAATAAAATTCAATAAGAAACTCAACTTACTCATATAATAAAGTAATATAGTTTCTGTGGGAGTTTCTCTAAGCGACAACCACCACTTTGATATTAAGTGGTGATACAACATCTTGCCCACACTGACAGAATTGTCCTATACTTTTCCATCAATAGAACGCTTAACTAAGTGGATCCACTAGTCTATGCTAAAAAGCATCTTAAGGAGTCATCTAAAAAGTATGATCCTTTACTATCCATGATAGCTACATGGTATATGGAGACGTGAGTTATCTGAACTCAAGTCATCTAAGAAGAATAAACTTTACTCTTACTCTTTACTGAAAACTAGCTCAAAGACACTTTTGGAAATATCAGTTTCCTTTCTTCCTTAAATGTGAAAACTTTTACTATTTTCGAAAACATAGTCCCGATATATTCTTTTGAAGAAATGAACTTCTAACTTTACTCTTTACTCAACTAAAAATTCAAGATTAAAACAAAGTTAAAACATTTGTAAAAGACTTTTGGAAAACTTTATGAACTTCTCTTAACTTGACTCTTGACTTCTCTTGACTTGACTCTTAACTTCTCTTGACTTGACTCTTAACTTCTCTTTTCACCTCTTGCGTTCTTTCTCCAAAAACCCTAGCATAAATTTCCAACTGTCTAATCTGAATTAATTCTGTTTAGACCCCAATTTAATTGCTAAAAATGAATTAACTTAATTGGGTGGTGAAAAGACCATAATGCCATTCTTAAATCCGGATTGGACTTTCCTTATTTGACCAAACCAACTTCCAGTGGGCATAACTCATTCATACAAACTCGGAATCACAGAAATTTGGTAGCATTGAAAAGATTATTCCAAGATATTTCCTACGATATCTGGAAACACACTTAAATAATCTTGAGCTACGAGTTATGGCCATTTGAAGTTGACCAAAAACTCAAACTTAACTTAACTAATCTTGCCAGATTTTTTATTATTTCCAAAAATCACTCATTTTAATTCTAGCTCTTTCTAATTCTTTCAATTTGTGAGATGTTACAATATATCCTCCTTGGGAACATTCGTCCTGGAATGAGATTACTCTTACTAAGCTAAGGGTGTAACATTAACATTCATCTCAAACACCCAAGAAGCAATGCAATTACAACATACTAATCTTATAAATAAAAACCAAGAAAAGGATTAGTACCTTATTTTGGAACTTCTCCAGATTTGAAGAGATGTGGATATCTCTTCCTGATATCCTCAGTTTCCCAAGTAGCTCCCTCAACAAACTAATTCCTCCGAAGAACTTTGACTGATGCTACCTCTTTTGTTCTCAACTTACGAACTTGGCAAACTAGAATCTGAAGTGGAATCTCCTCATAAGATAAGCTATCCTTGATCCCAATATCTTCAGTTGGTATAATCAATGAAGGATCGCCTATAAACTTTCCCAACATGGAGATGTCGAATACCGGATGAACCGCTGCTACTTCTAGGGGTAGCTCTCACTCATAAGACACTTTGCCAATCCTCTTGGAAATTCCGTAAGGAAAATATATCGGGGACTAAGCTTTCCCTTCTTACGAAATCTAATAACACCCTTTATGGGTGAAACTTTCAAGTAACTTCAATCATCTACTTCAAACTCTAACTCCCTCCTCCTACCATTAATGTAGTATTTCTGACGACTCTGGGCTGTTTTCAACCTTTCTTGAATCACTTTCACCTTTTCCATAGCTTGATGAACTAAATCACGTCCGATTAACCCAGCTTCACCAACTTCAAACCATCCAATAGGAGATCTGCATCTTCTCCCATAAAGAGCTTCATAAGGAGCCATTTGGATGCTAGCATGGTAGCTATTGTTGTAAGCAAACTCAATGAAAGATACGTGATCATCCCAACTACCCTTGAAATCAATCACATAATCTACCTTGATACCTCAAAAACACTATCTCCCCCTTGTTCAAAAACCATCACTTTTTCTAATGAAAAGTTTCCTTTAATTCAAGCAATAAAGGATCTTGGTCTTGCTCATCTTTTACTTCTGACACTAATGATGACTCAGACCCATTCATCACCATTTCTCCTCCTTGTGTGGAATCCATTAGGCGAACTTCTAGTCGTGCAAGTCTATGCACCTCTTTTGCTAACTTTTTCTAACCTTCCTCAAAATGGGTGGTACTACCCATAGACAACCAGCTCCAGTGATCAGCAACAACATTAGCCTTACATGGGTGATAAAGAATACTCATGTCATAATCTTTGAGTAATTCTAAACACCTCATCTTTCTAAGATGAAGCTCTTCTTGACTAAACACATACGGAAGACTCTTGTGATCGGTGAAGACATCCACGTGAACACAATAAAGAAAATGGCGCCATATATTCAAAGCAAATACTACAGCAACCAACTCTAGATCATGGGTTGGGTAGTTCTTCTCATGAATTTTCAACTGTCTGGAGGCATAAGTTATAACTTTGCCATTCTTCATTAAAACACAACCCAAACCAACTCTAGACTCATTACAATATACAATAAAACCTTGCGTACCTTCGGGTTAGTTAAATACTAAGGCAGTAGTTAACCTCAGTTTTTCAATTCTTGAAAGATTTTCTCACAAGCTTCAAACCATTGAAAGTTCACTGTCTTCTGAGTCAACTTCGTCAAAGGAGACAAAATTGATCAGAACCCCTCTACGAACCTTTTATAATATCCAGCCAAACCCAAGAAACTCCTAATACTAGTTGGAGATGTGGGTCTAGTCCAATTCTGCACTTCCTCTATCTTTCTGAGTATCCACTCTAATTCCATCATCGGAAACTATGCGGCCCAAGAACACCACTGACTCAAGCCAAAACTCTCATTTAGAGAATTTAGCATATAACTCCTTATCTTTTAATGTTTGGAGAACTATTCTGAGATGGCTAGCATAACCTTCTTCATTACTTTAATAGATAAGTATGTCATCAATGAATACAATAACAAACATATCTAAGAAAGGCTTGAATACTCTATTCATAAGGTCCATGAATGTTGCATGAGCATTGGTCAAACCAAATGACACAACTAAGAACTCATAATGACCAAACGGGTCCTGAATGTTGTCTTGGGAATAACACATTCCCTTACTTTCAACTGATGGTAGCCAGATCTGAGATCTATCTTAGAGAAACAAATATCTCCATGAAGCTGATCGAAAAGATCATCAATTATCGGAAGAGGATACTTATTCTTGATAGTAACCTTCTTAAACTGACGATAATATATACACATCATAAGGGAACCATCTTTTTTTCTCATAAATGGGACCGGAGTGCCCCAAGGTGAGATACTTAGTCGAATGAAACATTTCTCTAAAAGATCTTTCAACTGTTGTTTAAGATCTTTCAACTCTGTTAGTGCTATTCTATATGGCAGAATAGAGATATGAGAAGTATCTAGAAAAATGTCTATACCGAAGTCTATTTCTCTTTCAGGAGGGACTCCGGGAAGATCATCAGGAAAGACTTCTGGAAACTATCTTACTACTGAAACTGACTGAATAAGAGGTATCTCAACACTAGTAATTAACTTGTACTAAGTGATAGACACACCCTTTGGAAACTAACTTTCTCGCCTTAAGTTACGAAATAAAATGACCCTTAGGCACTGTTGAACTTCTCTTCGACTCTATAAATGGTTCACTAAAAACTGGAACTTGACTACTCGAGTTCTACAATCCATTGATGCATAACATGCATGAAACCAGTCCATACCTAGAATGACATCAAAATCTACCATTTCTAACTCAACTAAATTAGCCATGGTACTCTTGTGACTGACGGAAACAGAACAATCACGATAGACTCTTTCTTCTAGAATAGACTCACCATCAAGTATAGAAACTCTAAAGGGCTCAAGAAGTTGCTCAGGAAGAACATCAAAATTGAAGACTTGGATCATACTAGTGACAACATCTAGCGAATCCTCTTGCTCTCGATGACTAGAGATATCGTAATGACGGTTTCCTTCTCCGCCTGACCTTGGAGTAGCTCATCTAGATGCAACTCTATCTGGTGGAAAAATTGAAGAAATATTGGCTCTATTTCCCCCATTACTATTAGTCTGTCTGCTATAAGGACACTCTCTCATAAAATGACCGTTCAGGCCACAGTTGAAGAAACCAATGGAGCCATCACGACACACCGCTGAGTGGATACTACCACACTTATAACAAGCAGGAGTCTTAGTACCCCTTTGTGCCCTTCGACCCTGCGATTGCGCAGGTGTAACTCTGAAGTTCTGAGAATTCTGACTGTTGTATTCACATTTGTTCCTTGGTGCAGGTTCACTAGCACATGACGGAGAAGGTCCTTTATGCTAATGTTGGAAAGAAGACCGGTTCGCCTTACTCTTTTGCTGCCCGGATTCATTCCCTGATGTCTTAAATCTTTTATTCTAAAACTCTTCTCTATCCTTCAGCTGGTCCTTCTCAACTGGTTGCACATGGCTCATCAGCCTTGCTATGTCTGTATCACCTATTAGCATGACTGCCTTACTTTCCTTACTTGATAGCCGAGTTAACCCAACTACGAATAAACTCATCCTATTTCTCATGTCAACAACCATCTTTTTGCTTCTCCTAACTCACAAGGAATAAAATGCCTCATGAAGGCACTCTCGACCATAGGCCAGCTCAAAATCGGTTATGCATAAGCACGAGTTCGAAAGAGACTTTTATAGAGATACACTATATCGCACAAAGTGAATATGAAAGAAGTGAAGGAGTTCCTAAATGTTGCAGCCTCCTATTTAAAGATCTGGCGCTTCATATCGATAATTATGACTCTACAGACACGTCTTTATACACTCCCTATGACTCTTGAAATCGGTGCTCTGATACCAAGTTTGTCACGTCCCGAGCCTAAAACCAAGACGTGCCTAGCACTCGAGAACCATTGCTGGCCCTAATCGAACACTTGACCTGGCTAACTTACTCTACGGAAGACTTTAAGCATTAAGAGAACAACTCAAATGCAAGTTAACTTTACTATTGCAAACTAAACTCATAATGTTTTAGAAATAAACATTTAACTTAGCAAAACTGGCAACTCAAAACTGAACATAAGTCAATAACAATATAAAGACAAATGAATTAACTAAATGTCTATCTAGGAAGCCTCTAATAACTGAGATGGATGTCGGGACAAGACCCACGAAATCATAATGAACTAAATACTGAAAAGAAATAAAAAAGGATCCTCCGGAAGCAAGGAGGCTCACCAACAAACTCTGAATGCTCAACTGGATCATCGATCCGCTGAATGTTGATCCTGCTTACCTGCGTCTGTATCATAATTATACAGGCCAACTGGCATCAGTACATAAAATGTAGGAGTATGCGAGTTGGAATGCTAAAATAAATTAAGTTTGGAAAGAATCTGAAAGAAACACTTACCTTGGCTTTACTCAACTCCTGAATAGCTTAACTCAATATAAAGCACTAAAATACATGCAATATATATAAATCCTTTAAAATAGTAAAAAACAACTTAGTTCTTGAAATAAAATGTAATAACAAACTCAAGTTACTCATATAATAAAGTAATATAGTTTCTGTGGGAGTTTGTCTAACCGACAACCACCACTTTGAGCTTAAGTGGTGATACAACATCTTACCCACACTGCCATAACTGTCCTATACGTTTCCATCAATAGAACGCTTAACTAAGTGGATCCACTAGTCTATGCTAAAAAGCATCTGAAGGAGTCATCTAAAAAGTATGATCTTTTACCACCCATAATGGCTACATGGTTTATGGAGACGTGAGTTATCTGAAGTCAAGGTCGTCCCCATATCGGTGCTCAATGGTACTCCCAAAATATACTGTATCTGATATGTTTGTAAAAACAAAACTCTTTCTTTGGTTTGAGATAATTACTCAAAAACATAGCTTAAAAGCACTCTTGGAAATCTCAGTTTCCTTTCTATCTTAAATGTGAAAACATTTTAACTCTTGGGAATACCTTCCCGTATAATATTTGAAGATTGAACTTTACTCTTACTCTTTACTAAAAACTATCTCAAAGGCTCCTTTGGAAATCTCAGTTTCCTTTCGTGCTTAAATGTGAAAATATTTACTCTTTGGGAATACATAGTCCCGATATATATTCTTTAGAAGAAATGAACCTCAAACTTTACTCTTTACTCAACTCAAAACTCAAGTCTTTAAACAAAGTTAAAAATTTGGAAAACTTTATGAACTTCTCTTAACTTGATTCTTGACTTCTCTTGAGTTGACTCTTAACTTCTCTTGACTTGACTTTTAAATTCTCTTGACTTGATTCTTAACTTCTCTTGACTTGACTATTAACTTCTCTTTTCTCCTCTTGCGTATTTTCTCCAAAAACCCTAGCGTATATTTCCAATTTTCTAAACTAAACCAATTCGGTTTAGACCCCAATTTAATTGCTAATAATCAATTAACTTAATTAGGTGGTCAAAATACCACAAGGCCCTTCTAAAAACCGAACTGGACTTTCCTTATTTGAACATCCCAACTTCCAATGGGCATAACTCACTTATACGAACTCGGAATCACGGAAATTAGGTGGCGTTGGAAAGATTATTTGAAGATCTTTCCTACGATATTTGGAAACACACCGAACTCATCTTGAGCTAGAATTTATGGTCGTTTGAAGTTGACCAAAAACTCAAACTTAACTTAACCAATTTTTCCAGATTTTTATTATTTCAAAAAATCACTCTTTCTAATTCTAGCTCTTTCTAGTTCTTTCAATTTGGGAGATGCTACACAAATGCACTAGGAGTCTGACTGTGGGAGCTACTACTAACCGACATAAACAACGTGAGCTAAATGTGGAGTCAGATGTATTCACCCCATCGAGAGGACCGAATATACCTTGCCTGGGGTGTAAAGGTATGACTGGCATGATCACTAAATCTAATGCCCAACAAAGGGGATTCTAATCGTACATGGACATGTTATTCTGGAAGTTTGAGGGTACGCTGAACCCTAGTACAACTCAGTGCTAAGTTTACTCCCAACTGAATATATATGAAGCAAAATTGCACTAAATACTTAATAACTTAAAATATTGACATGCTAACTGCGAATGCAACATTTATATACCGAGAATGTTTCATTCGAAATTTGGAGCATTATATTTTGTCTAACTTGCCAAGCAAGTAGAATTCATTAACTAAGAGAATTTACACAAACTAGGGTTCTAAGTTTTATTCAAGGAATTAAGCAACGTTTCCAAGAAAACATGATATTTAGATTGTGGATTTTAGAGCAACTAAAATCACAGCAGATTTCCAAGATTTTACAAATCCAAGGTCTAAACAAACTATGTAGAATCATGGATCTGATTAAATTCTAGGGACCTAGTCTATGAAAGGAACCTACTAATGAAATCCCACATACCTAGTGATGAAATCTATGGAGAAATTCTTTTGATTTCAGTTCTGAACTTTGAATAATGTTGCTGCTTGTAATTGGGAGGTTTGGTCGACTTTTCCCCTTCTTTTTGCTCCAAGTTTCGATGATTGTTTGAGAATGAGGGTTTTGGGTATGTCTGACTAGGTTATTAGGCTTAGACTGAGTAAAATGACATAGTTTAACTGCCTATTGCATAGGGAAAACGACTAAAATGACCTTGACTTAAAACTGATGAGTGCCATCTACTACAGGACTGACAGGTTTTCATTTGAACTGCCAACCGTCGTCTGGGGTGATCGTTCAAGCTCTGCCAGATATGGCTTCAATAAAACAAGAATAACGTTTTACTTCAAGCTTGATTTTAGCAAACACTGCGGCGTTGGAAAGAGGATTCAATTATCCTTAATTTGAAAGGTCATGGGTTACAAAATTTATATGTGCCAAAAGATATGACCGTTTGAAGTTAACCCAACAACCATTTCCCTCCAACTGGCTGCTGACCCTCACCTACGGTCTGTAGATCCATCCACGAAGCGTACTGGTCGACCGTGGTTGGGATTAGAAACTAGAAAATTTTGGACCTTAATGACAGAACCCCACCTACAGTGTGTGGTTCTACCTACGGTCTGTCGGTGGTTTCATTGGTACTGGCACCAGGTTTCTTAAAATTGGGATTTTCTTCATATTGAGATTCGAGGTGTTACACTTTTTTCCTCATGAAAACATGGTGATGGATGTTACGAACTATTGTAATGTCGTTCTTACATAATGGGGAATGAGATTGAATAATGAATGTCAGCAATTTGGAATCCCATATCAAATTGGATAAAAGAGTGTGGATAGGTGCTTTATGTGCTAAAGATGCAAATTTTAATATTATTCCCTAGTCAACATTTATTAGGTGTGACATTGGGCCCTTTTCACAATCTCGAATGAAGTTACTAATGGGTGATCTTTCAATTAAATAAATTGTGGGAATAATTCATGTTTTATTGGTTATTGTCAACCATATTTCTATTGTTGTGTATTTTGCGATAGTGGATGTGGAAAGGGAGAGGGAAGTGTCAAATGTTTTGGGGAAGTCCATTGATTTTTACTGGGCAAGACCATTCCTTTTCATAGGGAAAGACCTTTTTAATTATACAAGGAAAAGACATAAACTTGGTATTAAGTAGGGATAAGGTGAGGCTCAACGTACATCAAGCTATGAAGCAGCCTATTGGATTGGCAAGAGTTTCTCGAATAGAGACTCTCGTTAGAACTGATGAATGGAACATCAAAGAGTTTTTTGTTAAAGAACCATTATAAGACGCCATCTTGAATCATTCAGGCATTTATGTAGAGGAGTTTGATGAATCATGCAACATATTAGCAGGAATGGGCACTTACTCGTACAACCCAAAGAAGTTTGACTTGGATTTGAAAAATAGACTTAACCTTTCCTCCAAATCATCAATAATTGAGCCTCCAACTATTGAGTTGAAACCGCTTCCCACACATCATCAGTACCCTTTCCTCCGAGATAATAAAACTTTTCAAGTGATAGTTTCTGTTAGGCTGATTGAAGATAAAGTCGAGGCATTGTTAAAGGTTTTTAGAAAGCAGTTTAAGGCCCTGAGGTGGATCATTGTAGCTATTATTGGGATTCCATAGTGTATTTTCACACACAAAATCACCCTCCACTAAGGATGCTCTCTATCTATTGAACATCAACGCCGACTCAACACACCAATGCAAGAAATTTCAAGAAAGAGATAATAATCTTGTTAGATGCATAAGTGATTTACTAAATTTTGCATATACGTGGATGTGCCAAATGAAATGTATTCAAAAACAGGAAGGAATTAGTGTGGTTCCCAAGGATTAAGAGGATCTAGTAGTTTTTAAAACGGTGACTAGATGGAGAGTGTACATGGATTATAGAATGTTGAATGCTAGCACTGAAAAAGATAATTTCCTTGTGCCTTTTATGGATTAAATGCTAGAACGACTCGTCGGCAAAGATTATTATTGTCATTGTCGTTACAATCAAATATCCATAGCTCTAAAATTTCAAGAAAAGGCAACTTGCAGATGGCCCTATGCATTTAGATCACTTTGAGACTAAAGTGAATATGATTATGATGTAATTGCTGTGTTGATTGGATGCTTATCCTCATGTACACACTCATGTATGAATATCATATGATCTGAAAGGTTTTTCACATGTAATGGTTCTAAAGTTGGAAGACTAGTCTCACCTATTGAATCTATGAGCTTTATTATGAGTTGTATGGATTGAGTGTCAAGACATTCTTCTGTAATTATGAATACAAGCCAAGACTTAACATGAAGGCAATGGGAATTATGCTGAGCACTTAATATGAGATGGAAGCCCTCACGTTAGTAGAGGCCGGGTTTGTTGTAGCAATCTCTCTATCCCATAACTATGTACCCACATAGGTCTTTAGCTAGTGGATCCACCTAGGCTAAGAGTATGGTTCTACCTTAGGCAAGTAGGACAACCCCTTTTCGGTGTGGGGTAGACACTAGATTCCATGGTAAGCTCACATGGTCAATGTCGGTTAAGGCTAATCTCCCTTTATGAAAGTATGAACAAGAATATGAAAATTGAACTATAGCTATGCAAGAAGCTTTACTTAGTATGAGTGAGATTATGGGATCTTATTCATGCATTGCACAAGTATGCTTTGAGGCGAGCAAAGCTTATGTCACTGAATGGACGAGAACTGGACGATTTTAAAGGCCGAAAGTTCAAAAGTTTAAAATCTTTCACATTCCCTCAATTTTCAACTTTCAAAACTCACTCCTGAAATAGTTTTCCCTGTATTTGTGTGTTTTTATCGCGTATTACTCGTTGATTGTGTGTTTGGATTTGGATTATTTGCCGCCTAGCTTTACAACCTGTATATTCGTCTACTAAGGTTGGTTTTAGCGAATCCCGAATTCTTTTGTAGCAATTTTGACTCATTTGCTATTGTTTGTATCTTAATGATGTGTGCTGGGCCTCTCTGATCATAATTGTGTATGTGTGTGCCTGTTCTAATTTGAATATCGTGCCTAGAATGCCTTTATTGTTGATTTCCCAAATATTTTATGCCTTAACATTGTTTGAAATTGTTGGGATGTGCTTAAATTGTTGTTGGGTGTAGTCCGCTGAAGTCGAAGTAACCCACATTTGTGAAAATGACATAATTTACCCAATGACGGAGAATTTGACGTGATTCTTAAGGGAAAAAGTCGTCAAATTACCAAATTTGGTTAAACTGAGAGAAGTCTTAGTATCCTGGGGGCATAGGTGTAACGGGTCTTCATTTAATTGAAGGAGTGCATGTTTTGATTTTGTTTTCATGGGCTACGGGATTGAATTTGGAAAATAAGGTTGAGAGTAGGCACGTTGGGTCATTTGGCGAGCTGAGTGGAGCTCGCTGAATCCCCCTAATCGTCGTCTTTAATTTCTTGTAACTCTTGAGTTTGGTTCTGTAACTTTCAGTGAGAAGCCTGAGATAGCCGAGTGCACACGGGGACTCGGCAATTGTCTTCTTGATCGCCCTTTCTATGCTTCTAATCCTTAAATATGCACTGTAACTTTTGGCGAGCTAGTCCTTGCTCACCGAATGTTGTTGGCGATTCGCCAAAAGGCCCTTCTCATCGCCGACATGCCAATTTTTCTGAGAAATTTTGAGCCTATCCTTTCGGACAGCTCGATCTAGCTCGCCGATCGGTTGAGCAAGTCTGTCTGCAACAATTTTTTGCACATTTGCTTGAACTATTTCTCACTTTCTACAATGTGTTTCCAGATATGGCTAGACCTAAATTCGTTGGTAGAGACATGCCTCCCTGTAATAGGGCCAAGGGAATAAAGTTCAACGAGGATGCAGCTGTATCCACTGCTAAGGCTACCAAATTTCCCACAACATGTGGTAAGGGAAAAGGAAAGGGCAAGGCACCTGCACCTGCGTCACCGGAGGTCAGCTCCGGTAGTGACAACATATATTCGACTCACCTCACAATTTCTGAGAGTGAGGGTGAGCATTAGGTTGCAATTTCTGAGCCTGAAGATGAGGTACTAGTAACCTAGAGAGCGGAGCTGCATTCAAAAAAGCTGAACGATCCGTCTTGGATCAGGACCTCCCAAGCCACTACTCCTCCTTTCGCTCTAGCACAGGCTGTGGTCTTACCACCACTAGTACAGGGTCCTCCCCCACGTTCTATGAACAAACTGAAGACTGAGGGCTAAGGACCATCATAAAGGAAAAGAGGTTGTCTACTGATAGTGTCATAGATAGGTACCCGCAGAGCATGAGCTACCTCAGGTCACACAGATTCCAGGTATTTACCAATTCCCGTTGAAGCGACCCTTTCTAAAGAGACTTAACATATACTTGCGACACTCAAAAGTAATTAACGAGGGCATACTGATTATAATCTAGTAGAGGGATTAGATGCATAATGAAGTCCGAAAAGTAATTTAAGCAAATAACCGACTAGCTTTTCATGTATATATGTTATCCTCACACTCAAGGATGAAATAACAAGAATATTACAAGCTTCCGAGTACCGAAATCAGCCTGCTCATGCTTCACACAAACATTCGAAAGTAATAGTAGATTTAGGAAATTACAAGACTTGCGTTTGCACACCCCAAAAAGAACAAAACATATAGCCATATTTATATTACAACTCATGGTGACATGATCAAATCAGCCCTCAAAATCCCATGTAAATATACAACACATAGAATATGTACAAGTCCCAAGGTTTATACAAATTATAGATGCCTATATCCAAATTTGATATTCCTTAAGGCTCTCAAAACATCCATCTCCAATGGCCAACTTCAAGCATCATCTCGAACAGCCCCTACGATAGAAACAATTATCACTAAGCATATAGCTTAGTGGTGTATAAACTAAAGGTTTGGATCCCTCAAATTCAGCAAGTAATCCTTCTCAAGTCAAGGACAGCATAATTGAACATAATAAATAAATCAAGTACACAATATATAAAGAGTATCATGTTTTATATTTAAAGATCCAAATGTCAAGAACGCTCATAGCACAGTTTTCCAAGATATTCAACAACAAGGCTCGTCCAATATATACATCATGTCATCACACCCAGCACAAACAGGTATCAAGAAGGGTCGAAACCCAATAATCAAGAGAACCAAGAACCATATTAAAAATGGTTTTCTATTTCGTACTTAAAATGGACAACTTCCATTCTTAAGATGGACTAAAAATCCAGAGTCAAGATGGTAAATGATCTGAATCAAGAGGCATGCCAAGAGTGACAAAGTCACAGCCACAAGAAGGACAAGGTCCCAACAAGAGTGCCAAGTGATCAACCAATTCGTACAAGTGGGCGAGTTACACAAGCGTCTTTAATGTATTTAAAGAATACCAATACGACAATGCAAAGTGAAAAGAGGTAACCAATGTACCTAGGTAAACTTTTAGATATAACACCAGGTAAATAGAGTACAAGTATAAGTTTATACACAAACCTCAGTTCTTTAGCCCAAAACAATCCAATACAACTTCACTAGTTCAAATCATTGACCAACCAGCGTATCAAAGTCTTCAACTCATACACGAGGATATACAACCTTAAAAAATGAATTCAATAACTTATATAATTTCTAGTAGCTCAATAATGATGGTGTAACACAGGGTTATCATCACAAGTAAGCCTAGCCTGTACAAATACGACTATATTCCAAAAATAGAAATTCTGCCCAATAAAAGCACTCCATGTCGCAACTTAGTTTTGAAGTAGAAAACGGCCAAAATGGAATTTATATCCTCCATAAAAGATGTAGGTACATCTCTTAAGCTTTCAAATAATCAAGAATCACTGCAAAAGACACTTTGTACAAAAAGATATAATCAAAACACTAACAGTTGTATAGAACGAGAAATTCTATTTATTCACAGAAAAAAGAGTTAGACAGAACGAGAAATTCTAAAAGTACTAAACATTACTCAGCTAAAAAAAAAAGCTTTGATTACTCACCAAAAGGTAGGATCTCTCGACTTCTAGCTAGAAGGACCAAGGTTTTCTCTTGTGATTTTGATGAACAACAGGTTAGAAAATGTTCTTAGGTTCTTGGACTTCAGTTCCAAATGAAAATCACAAGAGGAGGTGTGATAATATAGTCTTAAGAGTGATGCTTAATCACATTTACAATTGTCACTAAAAGGTGTTGCCCCAAAATATTGTGTGCTGTCCAAAATGTATACATATACACCTATATGTATTTAATTGATACCAACACTTTCAATTCATATGAAATTTTAATTAGTAAAATTACGTAAATACCCCCATACAATACCTTAAATTACGAGAACAATTTATTTAAAGCAAGGTTGCAAATATCACAAAATTTCAAGTTCCCATAATAAGAGTAAAATATATTGTAGTAATTAAGAAATGATGCATCGACATGCAAGAGGTTGTATAGTATTTTAGGGTTGTTACAACTCTCTCCCCCTTAAAGAAATTTCGTCTCGAAATTTACCTTACACTAGTCGCGGAACAAGTGCGGATATAGGGTCCTCATGTCTTCTTCTCTTTCCCAGGTAGCTTCTTTTCCAGAATGGTTCCTCCCAAGTACCTTTACTAAGGGGATTCTCTTGTTCCTAAGTTGCTTTACTTCTCGAGCTTGAATTAGAATAGGTTCTTCATTATACGTCAAGTCAGGATTAACCTCAATAGATTCAAATGGAAGAATATGAGATTGATCAGAATGATATCTTTTGAGCATAGAAACATGGAAGACATTGTGGATTTTGTCCAACTCAGGTGGCAACGCCAATTTATATGCAACTGGTCCAACCCATTCAAATATCTCATAAGGTCCAATAAATCGGGGACTAAGTTTTCGTTTCTGGCCAAATCTCATTATCTTTTTCCATGGAGACACCTTTAAGAATACTTTATCTCCAACTTGATATTCAATATCACGCCTTTTAAGATTAGCGTACGACTTTTGTCTATCCGAAGAAATCTTTAGACGATATTTGATAATTTTTACCTTGTCCTCTATTTGTTGCACAATTTTAGGACCAATAAGCTTTCTTTCACCAATTTCACTCTAACAAAGAGGTGTCCGACATTTTCTTCCGTATAATGCTTCATAGGGAGGCATTCCAATACTCGATTAGTAGCTATTATTGTAAGCAAATTCTGTCAAAGCCAAGTGTTTGTACCAACTACCCTCAAACTCCATAATGCAAATTCGAAGCATATCCTACAAAATTTGTATCACTCTTTCCGACTGGCCGTCAGTTTGAGGATGGAACGAAGTGCTAAACCTCAACTTAGTACCCAAAATTTCCTGCAAGCTACCCCAAAAACTAGATATAAACCTTGGGTCCCGGTCTAATACAATAGACACAGGGATCTCATGTAGTCTTACAATCTCATTAATGTACAACTCGGCTAAATGCTCAAGTGAGTAATCCATCCTGATAGCTAAGAAGTGAGCACTCTTGGTTAGCCTGTCCACAATCACCCATATTGCATCATGATTTCTCTGAGTGCGAGGAAGTCCAGAAACAAAGTCCATAGTTATTCTATCCCATTTCCATTCCGGCATCGACAAGGGTTATAGTAAACCCACTGGGACTTGATGTTCTGCCTTTACTTGTTGACAAACCAAACATTTAGAGACGAAATCCACAATGTCTCTCTTCCACCAATAATTTTCTTTGATGGTCCGGTACATCATTGTACCTCCAGGATGCATTGCATATGGTGAAGTATGTGCTTCATTCAATATTTCTCTCCTCAATTTGTCATCATTAGGGACACATACCTGTTTTGATAAAATAAGCCACCATCCTCCGTAAATGTAAAATCAAGTTTTTCCCCACTTTGAACTTCTCTAGTAAATTTTACAAGTTTCTCATCTAACATTTGTGCTTCTTTCACCTGTTCAAGTAATATTAGCTTTACTTATAAATTAGCAATAGCTGAACCATTTGAATCAAGTGTAAAACAAACATTCATGGCTCTTAACTCAAGGAACAAGGGTAAAGGACTCAAAGAAATGCCTGCGAAGGACTTCCGACTTAAGACATCTGCAACCACATTGGCTTTACGTGGATGATAATCAATCGTGCAGTAATAATCATTGATGAGTTCAAGCCATCAACGTTGTCGAAGGTTTAGCTCCTTTTGAGTACCCAAGTACATTAAGCTCTTGTGATCAATGAAAATAGGACATTTCTCTCCATATAAATAATCCCGCTATATTTTTAAAGAAAACACTATAGCAGCAAGTTCAAGATCATGAGTAGGATAATTCAATTCATGCGGTTTTAATTTCCGAGAGTCATAAGAAATTACCTTCCCTTTTGATCCGAGACCATTGTGAGAAGCATCACTGTATACTACATACTCTTTCCCTTCAATTGGTAGAGTAAGTATAGGCGCTTGAGTCAACAAGGATTTGAGAGTTTCAAATCTCTCTTGACATTTGTCATCCCAAATAAACTTTACTTCCTTCTGCAAGAGCATAGTCAAAGGAGAGGCGATAATGTAAAAGCCTTTCACAAATATTTTGTAGTATCCTGCTAAGCCCAAGAAACTTTTTACCTCAGTCGGACTTTTGGGAGGTCTCCATTCAACAACTGCTTGTATTTTACTAGGATCCACCTTCACACCTTCAGTTGATACAACATGTCCCAGAAAAGCTACTTCATCCAGCCAAAATGCACACTTGGAAAATTTAGCCCAAAGTTCTTTCTCCTTCAAAATGTTCAAAATAATTCGGAGGTGTTTATCATGGTCTTCACTACTTCTAGAAAAATCACATACAGCAGGTATGTCCTTGATACAAGGACTCTTCAACTGTTTATCAACTATGTGAGCAAGGTATGCCCCACAACCTTGACGCATCAACTTTCTTGCCAAGGCCGCAGAAATAAAATTAGATGTCACTGATCTTTCACCTTGTACAATAATGTGTGAAAATGTAGTATCTTTAAAAGTCACATGCTTAGACCTTCAATCTACCACTACATGATATTTATAAAGTCAATCCATCCCGATAATAACATTAAAATCCTTGAAGGGCATTTCAATCAAATCAGCAGGGAAGAGTAGTTTTTGAATCACGAAGGGACAATCTTGGTAAACTTGATTATACAGAACTTGATAACCCAAAGGACTTTCAACCAGCACATCGTAATTAAGTCTCACAGATTTCACATTTTCAGGAAGAACAAGTGATGCACAAATATAGGAATGCGTAGAACCAGGATCAAATAATGTAATCACACATAAGCCAAATAAATGAAATTTACCGACAACCACGTCTTGTACATCTTGATCATCCCCCTGCCTCATAGCATAAGCGCGTGCAGTAGCCCTTTGCCCACTAGCTTGATTAGCTCCACTTGTACCTGCTGCTTGGGTGTTTTTAGGTCTTGCACCTCTATTAGTTTGAGGAGGATTGACAGAAGGCTTACGAACTGAGCCTTCAGTTCTCAACGATGGAGTTATTAGGATTAGGACAATCCTTCACTTTATGATCAAAGCTCCCACAATTGAAACATGCCCCAGAAGCTCTCCTGCAAGTACCATAATGATTTTTTCCACATTATGGACAACTGGGAACGCGAGGCTTGCCTTGGCCATAATTTGGAGTGCTAGCTATAGAAAATTCTGATCTATTTTGCCTTTGTTGAGGTGGCCTGTTATCACTACTAGCGTTAGAATTATCAAACCTTCCCCTTTTGGATTTCAGAATCTGTTTTCATTTCTACTAGCTTATTCTTTATCAAGTCGTTCCCAAGTAAAAGCAGCAGACACTAACTTACAAAATTTCTCATGTTGCAGGATCACCACATTCTTCCTAATGGAATCATTTAAACCATTTTCAAACTTCCTGCACTTGTCTTTTTCCACTTTAATAATACCACCAGCATAACGAGAGAGCCTTAGAAAGCCTTGTTCTTATTCAGCAATAGACATGTCTCGTTGCCTTATATTCAGAAACTCTTTTTTCTTTGCATCACAATAAGCAGGTAGGACATACTCCATACGAAATTCCTTAAGAAAATCATCCCAAGTAATAACAGGAGGTTTTACCTTGTCATTTAGAACACTTACCCACCAATCGTAAGCATCATTTTGTAATAGTGAAATAGCATACTTAAATTTTGCAACATCTGAACACTATAACTGCTCAAATACCTTCTCAATGCGATCAAGCCATTGTTTAGCATCAGTGGGATCAACAGTGCCTTCAAACTCCACTCCACCCATTTTTCTCATTTTCTAAAAGTTAATCTCATGGGGATCATGCATCGATTCAGCCATGTAGTGGAAGAATTTAGCCATTTGCTGAAAATAAGGATTCATGGTTTGAGTACCATTACTCATGTGAGGATGTGGACCAGCTCTTGCACCCTGATGGTTTCCCACTTCAGAACCACTAGTATGGGGAACATATTGATTCGAGATATGTTCTCCAACCCCTTCCAATGCATGAGGTTGGGAAACAGAGGCACCCGAACCTTCACGAGCAGCTTCCATAGGTAGGTCAGAAGAAGAGGCCATGACTTAATTCCTTCAAAAGGAAAGATCACATTGCATTAGGGATATGTACTTCATGCATATGAGCTCTACATGCGAGAAAAACATTATAAACCATGTAATTAATCAAATAATACAAATAGAACATTTTTCGAAAGTGAACAAGTATACAAGTAATTCAAATTAAAATTCCTAGAACCACAAACATAGGCTCTATTACCAACACTTGAAGTGAGCCTTTTTAAAGAGACCTAACTTATACTTGCGACACTAAAAAGCGATTAACGAGGGCATACTGATTATAATCTAGTAGAGGGATTATATGCATAATGACCTCCGAAAAGTAATTTAAGCAAATAACCGATGAGCTTTTCATGTATATATATTATCCTCACACTCAAGGATAAAATAACAAGTACATTACAAGCTTCCGAGTACAAAAATCAGCCTACTCAGGCTTCACACAAACATTCAAAAGTAATAGTAGATTTAGTTATTACAAGACTTGGGTTTACAGACCCCAAAAAGAACAAAACATATAGCCATATTTAAATTACAACTCATGGTGATATAATCAAATCAGCCCTCAAAATCCCATGTAAATATACAACACATAGAATATGTACAAGTCCCAAGGTTTATACAAAATATAAATGCCTATATGCAAATGTGATCTTCCTTTAGCCTCTGAAAACATCCATCTCCAATGGCCAAGTTCAAGCATCAAATCGAACAGCCCCTACGATAGAAACAACTCTCGCTAAGCATATAGCTTAGTGGTGTAAAAACTAAAGGTTTGGAGCCCTCAAATTCAGCAAGTAATCATTTTCAAGTCAAGGGCAGCATAGTTGAACATAATAAATAAATCAAGTAAACAATAAATAAAGAGTATCAAGTTTTATAGATAATGAGTGTCAAGAACGCTCATAGAAAATTTTCCAAGAGATTCAATAACAAGGCTCACCCAATATATACATCATGTCATCACACCAAGCACAAGCATGTATCAAGAAGGGTCATAACCCAATACTCAAGAGAACCAAGAACCATATTAAAAATGGCTTTCTATTTCGTACTTAAAATGGAAAACTTCCATTCTTAAGATGGACTAAAAATCCAGAGTCAAGATGGTAAATGATCTGAATCAAGAGGCATTCCAGGAGTGACAAAGTCACAGCCACTAGAAGGACAAGGTCCCAACAAGAGTGTCAAGTGATCAAACAATCCGTGCAAGTGGGCGAGTTACACAAGCATCTTCAATGTATTAAATAATACCAATACGACAATGCAAAGTGACAAGAGGTAACCAAGGTACCAAAGAAAACTTTCAAATATACCAGTAGGTAAAAAGAGTAAAAGTATAAGTTTATACACATACCTCAGTTCTTTAGCACAAAAACAGTCCAACACAACTTCACGAGTTCAAATCGTAGACCAACTAGTTTATCAAAGTTTTCAACTCGTACACGAGGATATACAACCTTAGAAAATGAATTCACTAACTTATTTACTTTCTATTAGCTCAATAATGATGGCATAACATAGGGTTATCATCACAAGTAAGCCTAGCCTGTACAAATACGACTATACTCCAAAAATAGAAATTATGCCCAATAAAAGCACTTCATGTCGCAACTTAGACTTGAAATAGATAACGGACAAAATGGAATTTATATCCTTCATAAAAGATGTAGGTACATCTCTTAAGCTTGCAAATAATCAAGAATCACCCCAAAAGACACTTTGTACCAAAAGATATAATCAAAACACTAACAGTTGAACATACAGGATTTCAAATTCCAGAATCTGGACAGGACATATCATATGTTGTGTCCCTTATTTCGTAGTCATAAAAGTTAAATTAGAGTTTACCACAAACAGAAGAGTTGTAGGCATATGCATCAGCTTTCAAAATCATATTTATTTACCAAAAAAGGAGTTATACAGATAGAGAAATTCTAAAAGTACTAAACACTACTCAGCTAAAAAAAAACAAGTTTTGATTACTCACCAAAAGGTAGGATGTCTCGACTTCCAGCTAGAAGGACCAAGGTTTTCTCTTGTGATTTTGATGAACAACAGGTTAGAAAATGTTCTTAGGTTCTTGGACTTCAGTTCCAAATGAAAATCACAAGAGGAGGTGTGATAATATAGTCTTAAGAGTGATGCTTAGTCACATATACAACCGTCACTAAAAGGTGTTGCCCCAAAATATTGGGTGCTCCCCAAAATGTATACATATACACCTATATGTATATAATTGATACCAACACTTTCAATTCATATGAAATTTTAATTAGAAAAATTACATAAATACCCCCATACGATACCTTAAATTACGAGCACAATTTATTTTAAGCAAGGTTGCAAATATCACAAAATTTCAAGTTCCCAAAATAAGAGTAAAACATATTGTAGTAAATAAGAAAAGATGTATCGACATGCAAGAGTTGGTCTAGTATTTTAGGGTGTTACACCCGTGGTCCGTACATTCCAAATTGGGTTAGAGAATTCTACAATGCCTACAATGCCCTGGTGCCACAAGGGAAAAAGTTAGCCGCCAAATTCAAGCCGGTAGACCATGTGGTTGTCAAGGGCAGAAAAGTAAAATGTGATAGTGATACTATCAATGCAGTCTTGGAGTGCTTAAATGATATTGACGATGATTGTCAGCACATGATTACGAAAAAAATGCTGAAGAACATGAAAAAATGGTTGTCCCTTCTGATTTCAGATGGTACTCCCAAATGGCTTGAGGTTGGGGCATTTATTGAAAAGAAGGACCTCAATGTAGTAATGAGGTATTGGTTTGGGTTCATCAGCAGTACCATTATGCCATCCCAGAACAAGCCAATTCTCCACCACGCCAAAGATGTCTGTCTTGGTTGCATCAATGATGAGACGAGGGTGAACTTGGGGATGATTATTGCACATGAGATGATTATAGGGCCAAGCAGCGCTAGACTTCCCTCCCTTTTATCATGTTGATAACCGAGTTGTGCAGACGAGCTCGAGTGCCAAGGGATAAGATGAAGGATGTGGAAGTGATTCCTACATCTTTTACTGACATACGGAAGATTGAGGGAGAGTATTTGATAGATGAGGTGGAAAAGAAGAAGGCAACCCTTGAAGACACTTCCCCGATTGTGGATACAGATCAACTACCTGCATAGGCATCTTTGTCTACTCTGGCCCCTGGCCCTTCAGGTACAGATTGTGCTACCCCTTCTGTTACGCCCAGTTCCTCTATTGCTCCTGTGTCCCCCAGGTCTGGTACTGCTACTGCTGCTGGCCGACCTCAACTAACCCAGGCTGCATTACTACGGATGGGACAACTATCCCATTCTATTGATCGTCGTGCTGCCACACATGAGGCCTCCATTTCACGCATGATTCTAACAGCCTTAGCTTATGTTGTGGCACATTTGAGAGCTACCATTGATTCCCTTGCAACTAGGATAGCGGTGTGCAAGCGTGGCCAAGGGGCCACTGAGGAGGTGATGGCTCTAAAGGCTGGTATTGTTACACTGAGGAGAGATGTGGACCAGCTAAAGTCCACCGACATGTCTATAATTTTTGGGACGGTGGAGATCCCAGATGTGCCAGGTGAGCCAGATACGCCTTCGGCTACCACCAGAGATGATATTCGAGTTGAGGAGGTAGTTGATCCCGATTCTGAGGTTGAGACGGAAGATGAGATACTTGAGGTTGCAGAGGAGGCTTCTTACGAGTTTCTTACTGAGACTAAGGAAGCCATGGTAGATACAGATGTGTAGACATACCTTTGGCAGCTCCTAGTGGATTTTGTACTTCTGAGGTGACTCCGGACACTGAGGCCTAGGATAAGACTAATGCACTGGCATTGATGCCCCGACAGATGGAGCAATTGTGTAGACAGGATCCTTCTTTACCTCCCTATCTATCTTTTTAATTGATTTTTGGATCTTTTATTGCATTTGAGGACAAAATGCTTTTTTTTTGTGGTGCGGTGAGGTATTTCCATACCTACATTTTGTGATTATTTTTTTGTTTATACATTGGGTTTAATTTGTATTATAAATTGTGTTTTGACACTGTTTTTGTGGATGATTGAGCTTGTGGCTCCGTGCTTTAATTGTAAATGGTTTTTGACTCTTTTTGAAAATTATGTGCCACCTCTTGATTGTGTTTGAATGTGGCTGTTCTTTTGCAAATTTGAGTATCGGTCTTAATCAATACCGATGACTTGAATAGTGCTTATAATCGAACAAACATGAATGTGTGGCGACAATAACGCCAAATGAAGTTGCATAGGCAATATGTGAAATTTTTGCATCTCGTTGTGACGAGCCGATTATCAAATTGAGTCTCTTGTGATGAACATTGCACACTAGCGAAAGTGTGGAGTCTTGTTTGACATTGGTGTCAATGCATTGTCTAATGAGTTTACCGTGAACCATGTGTGATGACACCTATAATTTGCCTTGTTGGTCTGGTTGACCAACTGATGTGAGCTCTTGTAATGATCTTAGGAAACAATTCTATAGAGTGAAACAATTTTACATTATACCTCTTTTGTGGCCTACCTTGTGAGTGTGTGATCATTGCTTGAACAACTTTTGAGTCTTAGCCTTTCCTTGGATGAAATTTTGACCTTTCTTTATCCATTCACCCTTAATCCTCATGAATGTGGTTTGTTTAAATATCCAACTTAGGCCAAAAACCTAAGTTGGGGGTGTTGTCAAAAGAGAAGGTAAATCAAGATGTGCAAAGAAGTCCCTTTAACCCATGGTTTTGTGAAAGATGAAACCCTTTCATACAAAAAAAAAAGAGAAAAAGAAAAGAAACATTAAAAGGAAAAAGAATGAATTTTTTTTAAATAAAATTGTTAAAGTGCAAAAGAGGAGAGGTATCCGGTATTGCATGGAAAATCAACAATGGGGTGACTTTTGAGCAGGAATGAGAATGATAAAGAAAAGGAAAGAAATTGTTGTTCATACCACATTTCATGAAGATAGCAACCACTGAGCCTAAATGACCATACATTTACACTCAGCCCCATTACAAGCCTTGAAAAGGCCTTTTTGACCTTGATTGAGCTGAAACGAAGGTTGATTAGAAAATAAGGGCAAGCCAATGGGTGAAGTCATACGTGTGTTCATCTTTTTGAGTGTGAGATTTGTTGTGATTCCGGAACTATAAATTGTTGAACAAATTGTTTGTGAATGTGGAATCATCTTTGTGTGAGGGCATTTGAGTACCTTTGTTCAGGTTGAACTTGCATTTGAAGCAAATATTGTGAACTTGAGAATCTTTGATAATAGTGAGTCACAACATGAATCTTCGAGTGCAAGATTGATCCTTGGATGAGTAAGTTGAGTCATTTTGTGTGAATTCATTATTGAGTCTTGTGTAGCATTGTTTGAGACATCCTTTTAGAACTGCTGAACTTGAGTTTTACTTCACAACAAGCAAAAGTTTAAGCTGGTGGTGTTAATGAGACCAAGATTAGGACTCATTTAGGGCATTATTTGTATAGATTTAGTGTCCTCAAATGCTTATTTTACGCCAATAACTGATGTAAAATCCTTGATTTCCAGGTATTTAGATAGATGAACAAAGCAAGGACACTAATTTGCAAAAAGGAACGAAGCAAGCTGAAAGAAGGAAGAAAAAAGAGCTCGGTGATCGCCAAGTCCATTTGGCGACTTGCCGAATCGCCATTACCTCACCTAAAGTTCCAGTGTGCCAAGCCATGAAGGAGAAAATCAAGTTGGCGAGAGAAAGGAGCAATCGGCGAATCTCCAAGTGGTTCCGCGATGTATTGTCACATCGCCCAAAGTTAGAGACATTGAGGATGTTGAAGGCCAATGCAAGAAGGCGATAAAATGGGTCAATGGGCGGATCGCCTAGCTTATCGGCGAGCCCGACTTACTGCGCCGAATGGTCCTTCTCAGTATATTTTATCTGACTACAAATATGTTTTTGAACATTAAGTTTAGTATCAGACATCAGACATCAAAGAGGAGATATGGGTTTGTAGGGGATTTTATCATTATCAAGTATCTTATTTTAGAACTATGAATTTGGAGACAAGCTTTCCTTAGCTTTGAAGAATTGAAGTTTTCCATTTTTGAGAAATTGGAAGTGGGACTTGGAGATTCTTCAAATTAATGGTACCGAGTTGATGGAAACACAACTTAGTAACGATTTTTATCTTTTTATGATATCTAGCTAAAACCCCAATTCTTAGGGTGTGATTATGTGATTATGGGTTGATTTAGCTTGTCGGTATTGTTAATTGTTAGTGTAAATGTTGTTTAGAAGTGATTTCAATCAGTAATTGTGTTTCAATCTAAAGAATTGTAGTTGCAAATGCAGTTCTTCCTTCGTGTTTTTGGCTTGCTCGAGAGAGAGGTTTTAAAAACAAGATTACTGAATTGATGGTATGTGGGTATTGAGTTGTCATGGGTTCAGCTCGAGAGAGTGAATCCTAAACTCTTTTCCACACATTCAGCTCGAGAGAGTGAATGGACTAAACCGTAAGTTGTTCTTAGTTGCATGCTTGTTGGTGTTCGAGAGAAACCAACTTGATTCGCAGTAAATTTTTTGAGAGAAAGTTTATCCCCTCTAATGTCTAGATTATTCACTAATTTACAGCTATTTACTAACAGTTTCAAATACCCATTTGTCTACATTAGCCTATAATCGAATCACATCCCAAGAACCCGTCTCATTATTGTCATCTTCGTATTATTTGTTGTTGTTGTAAGTGATAGTTGAAATCAAAACCTCCTTTTTTGACATTCGTGTCACCACCTTCCATCCATGGAGTTCCCTAATTCAATTACCATGGGTTCTCTTCAATGTTGATTTAAATGAGTGAATTATGATCTGTTATGCAAGAATTCATGAAATACTATGGTTTTTATGCTGATCCCCTATGAACCCATGTAAATCCTATATTTTCCAATTATGATGAAATAATGTGGGTTTGGATTATGAAAGAAGATTTTTATGAAATCAAGCATGAATTGATAGAATTATATGATTTTATGATGAATTTCTATGAACTCATATCTTACCCATGATTTCTAGATGTTGAAGATCGAAAGTGGGTTTTGAACCTTGAAAGATGAATTTATGAAAATATGCATGTCTTCTCTTTATGAAATAGATGTAAATAAATTTGAAGATGGATTTACTTTGAAACTATGATGAAGCTTATGAATTATTGAAAAGAATGCATGATCATCAAAGTATGTTTATTACTCAAAAAAAGCTTATAGATGAGATTGTCTATATGTTTTATGAAGCTTGGCCATTTGACATGAATGACATCTAGATTTGCCCTCAATACTTTTTTGGGATATTTTCCTAAATTGGGTCCTGATTAGTATGGTATCCGTATATGCCATCAATGATTATAAGCCACGATTTCAAAACTATTTACATTAGTATTAATAGGGCATCTATTTCATGAAATGTATGAATATGGGCCTTAAAAGCTATTGTGAAAAGATCATTGTCGGTAAAAGATTTTCTCACGCATGGTCTAAGGAGTTATCCTATGATAAGACAAGGGGTGACTACCTGTGTCTTTTAAAAACAAGATAAGTCAAGACTTAATAACTACTCTGTGGGAATTATGCTTAGCACCGAGAGGATATTTAGGTGAAAGCCCTTACGTCAGATGAGCCTGGGTTTCTAGAAGAAATCTTGTTATCCGTTACCTATGTGCCCCAATAGGATGAATGTCTAAAGTAGACTTTATCTAGTGGATCCACTTAATCTAAAAGTTCATGGTTCTACCTTGGCAAGTAGGACAACCCTTTTTGGTGTGGGAGAAACTGGAGGATCATGTTATAGTTCACACGGTCTTTTTGTCGGTTAAGTCTCATTCCCACAATAATAATGAACTAAGGTTACTTCAAGAGGTATCTCACATAAATTCAGAGATGATGTTCACTTGCATTGATCATGGTTTTATGACTTATGGTTTCTAACTCTCAAAATACATGTTTTCTCTTGTTCATTGCATACTTACGAAAATGTCCCTTCTTAACATGATTTCAATGTTTTATGCATAGCTATCATACTTGATACATTGTTTTGTACGAACGCATACTATTGCATACATTTCCCCAAATGTAGGGTCCGATAGTTAGTGTCATCAGTTTCATGGCTAGTGGTTGAGTTCGAGGTTTCCTAGCTTTGGTGAGTCCTCATGCTTCGAGGATGGAGTTTTATTGTTTCACTTCTTTTTATGCATTTCTCTTTTGGACATGATGTATAGGCTAGGCCCAATTTCAATCTATTGTATTAGATGGCTATATGAAGACAAGTGTTTTAGACTTCCGCTTTTCTTTTATAAAGCTTTTGGACTTGGACTATTGTTTTACTCTTATTGTTCTATTTCTTATGTTATGAGAGCTAAGTGGCTTCTATGGAGTCCTTTGTGGTTCTATACTCCATGTTAGATCTATGGGGGTAGCCCCGGGTCGTGACACACACATTCATTCATCCATATGTGGCTAGCAGATTGATTCAGCTTTGATTAGCTTGTGGGTGTTGGAAAACTATATGCACAACGGAAGCGTACCAAAATCATACCGCTTACATAAATAATAAAAACAGATAATTTAATTATGCTAGAATACGTACAATCATTCTAGAGCACATAAGTTATCTGAATTTTAATTCAAGAATTACCTCTTGAAGTGTGAGAAGATACCTTAAAGTGAATCCACAAGTTAGTCAACAAGCTCGAACCTTCAACCAAATCCGCAGACTAGTCCACAAATTGAACGACACTTCTGTAATCTTCTACAGTGATCCCAAGTTCACTTCTGAACTATCTCAATACTTGGGTGGGCAAGTATCGTATAGAAAACTTATTCCTCTTCAAGGGGTAAAGGAATATATTTTTATAGAGATTTATTCCTAGTCCAAGGAATAGAGGAAACACACGGTCTTTCCTTATAATAGAAAAAGACATGTACTTCTCCCTTTCCTTGGAAAAGAAAAAGACACATACTTCTCCCTTTTCCTTAGAATAGAAAAGGACATGCACTTTTGTTTCCTTAGAAAAGAAAAAGACATGTACCTCTCCCTTTCAATAGACTAGAGAAAGACACGCTACTTCTCCCTTTTCCATTTAGAATAGAATTCTGAATTCTAGTTAAATATGAGCATTGTAGGGACCACAAAATTAATTACTTGGACTTCATATTATAGAAATAATATCAAATAATTATTTTGAATTATTCTTACCATAATAAATAATAAATCATTCGACCAGAAATTGGTAATTGCACTCCTTTATTTATATTTCGATATTTCTCATTAAACAGTTATGTAATTCCCCATGTTAAGATTAGAGATACTAATTAATTAATTAAATTACTGTCAAATTTAATTCAATGATCAATTTCTATTAAAGCACTACTTAACTTATTTTATGTGTTGGATTCATAAATCTACTTGCAAGATTTGACACGATAAAAACTTATAAGCTTCTCAAAAAGGCATATCATCAATCTCTATATCAAGGAATGGATTCCATCAACTAACTTATTACTTCACCAATATATGTTATTATCATCAAAATCTACAAGGCATATTGACCCATCTAAGAATCTCACCTTTTAATAAATCAACATGATAGTTAATGTATACAAATCATAATAGTTATATCAGGATTAAAAATATAAGTGCATTTAACAGTTTAGAGAATATGTTTCTGTCAGTCAGCCTAAAGCAACTATATCTACTCTGTCTTGTTCAATCTATACAAAATATACTACCACAAGAAGTTGAAACTATACCATTCCCATAATTAAAATAAATTATATATAATATTGTGCTACAATCCTACTGATGGTATGTCGAATTTCCATCTTATAATGTGAACAAAAAACATTATAATTATAAAAACCGACAATTTAATCATCTATATATAAGCTAATACTGTCTACACTAAATCATCTACTATATAAGTAAACAGACACCATAAAGGAATATATGATCTATTAAAACATTTATTAAGACACAATAAATAATAATTATTTTGTAAATACTATATCTAAACATATGGTTAATAGTATATATCTTAATAATCTCTCACTTAGACTTATGACCAACACGATTGTTAAAACGTACTATATCTAAATCCATGGTTAATAATATATACACTAATATTCTCGCACTAGGATATTTTATCTTGAACATTGTTAGAATACTATTCTATACACATGTTTAATAGTACATACCCTAAGAATCTCCCACTTTGACCGTTGACAATGCATTTACAACTCTCTCAGATATTCCTTTTATATTTCTTATCAAAAGGATCTTACCAAGTTGTTTTCTTATGCAACTTCGTCTAGTAGTGCTTCGTCGTAACTTATCAATTTTGTATTAGATCTTTAGAGGTCCTATTATGAAACTCTTCAAAAGTTTACTTCCTTTCAGGAGTAATATCACGAAATTCCTCTTAAACATACAAAACAAATCAATCTTCGTTATGGTTCTCCCACTACGACTATGTGCTACTACAATAGTCACACTTTCATGTTCTTGAGTCTTAATATTTTCTTCAAAACCTTTCAGTATTGAAATATCAACAACTTTTTCATGTAATGTTCTTTAATCTTTCCAACATCACTCTCACTACTTGAGGTATTAGTTTTCTTATGTCTAGTAATGTTTCTCCTACTACTTAAATGCAATGGAATGTAAATTCTGACATATCGATTAGATGTTCTTGAGCATCTGAATTTACAACTAACTCATTTGTTATTTCTTTATTCAGCTCATGTAAAACTAGTTTACTTCTAGGAACATGGATTACTTAATGACCCTTTTCTAGAAATTTGACAGTTGTCTTAACGATTGTCTTATTTTCTTTAGGATGATAAAATACACATTCTTTCATTGTTTTTAGAAATACAATTAACACACACATTTCATTCTTGATTTGAAAGAAATTGAATTGAAATGTGATATGTAGTTCTTAGAACATATCTCAAAGGAAACAAAACAACAATGAATAACTCAATCATTAATCTTATTATTTTCATAAGAGTCTATCTTCTTTCTCTTTTACACCAATCTATTATAGAGTGCCTAATGTACACAATTGAAGTGCAATAATTCTATCAGATAAGTGACTCATCAGCTCTGTAGATAGGTATACATACAATCATATTGCAGTGACTTTAAAGATTTTGAATTTATCAAGACATTCAGATTTACAAAATTTAAAAAAATATATTCATATCACGAGTAACCTTCTATAAAAATTTCAAAATACTTAAATTCACCTTTTCCTTAATGCTTATTTTCCACACATATTAGAATAGTTTAATTCTAACAAATCACTACCTCTATTTCCTTTTTAAAGGAAATATCTCTTAGTCATATTTCCTTCTAAACAGGACTCACATGTTGGTAGTGACTACACTTTAAATGAAACGTTATGTGCATCCCTTAACCGACCTCGAAGTTATATCTAGAATAAATGACTTAGACGTTAGTGTATAGATAAGTTTTATTCAATTTAAAAGATATTTTTTCTTATGAGATAAATTAATATAATTCAATTCATGACAAATAATACTATGAAAAAGAATTCACCTATCAATATATCACAAGAGAAAAAATATTCATCAAACTCATTAGTAGGAGAGTTACAAGAAAAATATATTGAGTATCCATATCTTATCTCATTAGAAACTGAAAATAATTTCTTCCAACACAAGGTACATGTACAATGCATTCTTTGAATTAATATCTTATCTCTACCGAAAGAAAAGCTTTATTCGTACAAAATGAATTCCTAAAGTCTATTGAGAATTCTAGATATAATACATTAAATAGATCATAATATGTCGAATAATCCTAAATAATAAAAATTCACGGCTCATGTTATGCATATATATATATATATATATCCATGCATCTCGAATTGCTAATTGATGAGATTGGAGAACTATTCATGTAATACATATGTGTGATGACCGATTATTTAATCCATAAACTTATACAAACCAAACTCAGATGGAGAGCCCACTATTAGTTTAGGTGAAGTGAAAAACACCCTAGTTACATTAATCCATTCATATACTACACAGTTTAGGAGATTTAATACAGATTATCAAAACTAGTGATTAAATACATAATGACTTGTACTAATTTTATTCAATATGGAGGAAGGTCTACGCCAGCACATGAAAACAATACTTCACTCAAATAATCCCAAATAATAAAATTGAAGACTCATTTTATACATATATATCCATGGATCTCGAATAGCCAATCCATGGCATTGGAGAACTATTCATGCAATACACATGTATAATGAGCGATTATTCACTTCATAAACTTATACAGACCTAACACAGATGGAGAGCCGACTATTAATTTAAGTCAAGTGAAAATCACTCTAGTTATATTGATCCAATAATATATTACTCAATTTAGGAGAGTTAATATAGATTACCAAAACTTGTGATTAAATACATAGTGACTTGTATTAATTTCATCCAATATGAAGCTAGATCTAACACAACACATGAAACATGTACTTCGCTTTAATTCAATCGTGACAATCAATGGAAGGACCCCTATATCAAAATATGAGCAAAAACTCTTATAACGAACCAAAAAGTATTTCTTAATAGGTCGTTATTATGAATTTTCAAAATTTCAGACCAATCATAGTCCCTTTTTTTCGAATTCCAACTTTTGATCAATTTGATTGAAAATGTATGCTTTGGATAAAATATAATTTAAACTTTTTTGTTCAGTATTTCTTATCACATATTATCATATGTGAAATAAATATAATTACTTCAGCAAGATATAGCAAAATGATTGTTTTATTGATGAATGCCAAACTGATACATATACACTAATTAAATAATAGATACTCTATTAGAGAGTCCCTCCTATAGTGGAAACTAAACCTATAAACTAGAAATATGAGATAACTACCTCCTAAAGTAGTGGATAAAAAGCTAACAACCTATGCAGGAAAAGTAGTAAAAATGAAGGCAGTAACAACGCTCTAATACACCCCCCCCTCAAGATAGAAGGTGTGCAACAACGCCTATCTTGGAAAAATGGGGATGAAAGGGGATCTTTGGAAGTGGTTCTGTGAGAGTGTCAGCCAACTAGTCTGAACTAGGAATGTGCTCGAAAATTAGATGATTATTGGTAACCTGTTGGCGAACATAGTGGAAGTCAACAGCTATATGCTTCATGAGGCTATGAATATTGTTGTTCTCACATAAGTAGGTGACATGAAGGTTATCAAAAAAAATGGTAGGTGGTGTGGGGATATGAACATGGAGTTCCTTGAGAATTTTTTTCACCCAAGTGGTCTCATCAACGACAGTAGCAACATCCCGGTACACTACTTCAGTAGATGTGCGAGCAATGGTACATTGTTTTATTTATGACCAACTAACTAGAGTAAGGCCAATAAAAATAACATAACCCGTTGTGGAACTTCGATCAGTGAGATTGCCAGCCCAATCAGCATAAAAAAACATCGAGAGAACAAGATTGGTTCTTGGACCAATTCAAAGGCCAACAGTTAGAAATGTTCTTAAGATATCATATGATATATTTAATAGTCTTCCAGTGAGCTTCAGACGGGGTATGCATAAATTGATACAATTTGTTCACTGAGTAAGAAACATCAGGCTTGCTAAAAGACAAGTATTGTAATTTTCCAATGACTTTCTTGTATTCGGTAGCATCATTAGATGGAGTATCATCATTTGGAAAAATACTTTGAGAATTGTCGTGGGTTTGTCAACTAGACGTATAGTAATAGTCAACACCTGAACGCTAAGTGAATCCTTTGGCAACCAACTGAGCTTTGTACCTATCAACCAAACCGTCAACTTTCTATTTGATCGTATAATCCACTTACAATGAACAACATTTTTATTAGAATCTTAAGGAACCAATTCCCATGTTTGATTCCAAATTAATGCATCAAATTCAGCTTTCATGGCTGACTTCCACTCTGTGTGCTTTAGAGCTTGCTTGTAGGTATGAGGGGCAACATTGTCAGGAAGTTAGACATGATAATTGAATTTTTTTTTGGGGAATAAAATGTTATGTTATGATTGGGCTGTTGGAAGGGTTGGAGGAGGAGGAGGTGGCAGGTGATGGCAAACAAGTAGGAGGATGAGGTGGGAGCATAAGAGTTGGTGGCAAACAGACTAGAGGAGCGGGTGGGGATGAACTCTCTGGTTGTACAGGAGAGGTTGTAGACGCAAGTGGAAGAATTCTCATTTTTTTCGGTGATGGTATGTAATAAGATTGGGCACTTGATTGGAAGGGATAGAAGCTTGGGTTTGTTCCTTAGAAGAAAATGAAGGACAAAGCTTAGAAAGGGAATTACTTGAACTGGGACACCCGTGATTCTAGCCAGAGCAGATGGACTCATAAGCTTGGCCACTGATAGAACGACTCTCTCGAACTGGCAGAGGAGAAGAAAGTGGAGATATATCAATTAAAAGAGATTGAATTGGAGAATCTGGAGTGTCAACAACTTCCCAGGTTAATGTAAAAGGCAGATTTTTTATATGTGAAAATATAGTTTGAAAGGGGAAAATATTTTCCATAAACTTGACATCGCGTGAGACATAAAATTTTGAGTTAATGGGATCAAAACATTGGTGCGCATAATGAACTTGAGAGAATCCAAGATAGACACATGGACTGGACCGAGGCTCAAGCTTATGGGTGGTGTAAAGTTTAAGACATGGGTAACTGAGACAACCAAAAGTTCTTAGTGAATCGTATCGGTGTACGACAAAAAATATTTTTTCATATGGCAATGTATTGTTTCATAATTGTGTGGGCAATCGATTAATAAGATAAGTTGGATGTTGACAAGAAATCAACCAAAAATTTGAAGATAAGGAGGCATCCTGTAAAAGTGTTTTGGCAGTTTCAAATATGTGTCGATGGTGACGCTCTACTATGGTCACTCATTGTGGGGTATGAGGAAGTGATAAAAGGTGTTTAATTCCATTTGAATTGAAATACGGATCAAGACTTTTATATTCACCTCCTCCCTTAGTGTACAAAGAGACAATCTTCCTTTAAAATTGTTTTTCCATTAAGGGATGAAACTTGGAAAAAATATCTTGAACCTCATGCTTGTTTTTAAGAGTGTACACCCAAATATATTTGGTGTTGCGATCAATAAAAACACAATAATATCATTTTTTATCAATGGAAAGGACCGGTGAAGGACCCCAAAAGTCACTAAAGAGTATTTCTAGCGAAGTAGTACTGACAAGAGATAAACAGTTGAATGGAAAACGCAAAAATTTATTTGAACAACAATAATTACAAAAAGTAAAGATGGTAGGTGATGAAACTAGGAGAAAATATTTATTCAAAACAAAGGTCAATGTTCTTGAATGGTGATGGCCAAGGCGACGGTGCCGGACATGGCGAGGAACTTCTGTAGTGGAAACTTGAATAGTAGTTTAGTAGCTGAGAAATTGGGTCTTTCATAGAGTATGTTCCTGTTCCGATCGGCTACCTGTAGAGCCCGCATTTTCAAGTCCTTCACAAAGAAATAAAATGGGAAATATTCATTGGAGGTCAGCATATCGTGACAAAAGTTTGATACAAAATGAATAGTTTGTTTGATAGCGGGTGCACACAAAGTATCGGTTAGTCTAACAACATTATTTGATTAAACTAATTCAGTAGATCCATAATGAGTAATTTAAATTCATTTACCATCACCCATAGCTATGCGTTCTGAACTATTGTATGCTTCAAGATCGTTCGGCTTTGTTGTGACATCATGAGTAGCACCAGAGTCGACAATCCATTGGTTTTGTCACACCCTGGGCAGGACTATCACTCGAAAACCATTTTTGGCCCCAAGTGAAGCCTTGGTCTGGCTTAACTCTCAGCGGAAGACTTACTCAACAAAGATAAGTCCATGAAATAAACTAGAATGTTATAAAAAAACATTCAACTAGCCAATAAGGCAACTCAAGTCTTATAATCAAAACAACTGAAGTGAACAAGACTAATAAACTACTAACTATATGTCTATGAAGCCTCTGGATGTCGGGACAAGACCCCTGATCATCCTAAACACTTAAATGATAAAGGGATCCTCCAGAAAAAAAAGGAGGCTCACCAAATGAATCTGAAATTCTCAATTGGATTAAAGAAATACTGGATGCTGATCCTGGTTACCTGTATCTGCATCATGAAACGATGCAGGCCAAATGGCGTCAGTATATTGAAGGTACGAGAATGTGAGAGGAAATCTAAACAAGACATAAGCTTGAAAGGGAACTGAAGAAACTTACCTGGTCTCAACTCAACTCAACTCATTTCAATATAAAGTAGTAATATAAATGCAATATAAAGAAAGCTTTAAACTATATAAATAACAACTAAGTGTATTGAAAAATACAACAACAACTTGGTTTGTATATGAAAATACAAGTAACTTTGTGTATATAAGAATACAAAAATATCTCGGTGGGAGTTTCTCTAACCGACAATCATCACTATGAGCTATGTGATGATACATCGTCTTGCCTCACGATGCCAGGGCTATCCTTTACCTTGCCGGGGGTATAGAACCTAACTACTAAATGGATCCACTAGTCTATGTTAAAAGAATTAAGGAATCATTCAAAAAGTATGACCCTTTTCTACCCATGTTGGCTACACGGTTTATGGAGACTTTGAATTATCTCAACTCAAACTCATCCGCACATCGGTGCTCCATAGTACTCCCAAAATGTAACTATCTCATATGTTTAAAGACATAGCTCTTTCTGTGGTTTGAGATTATTACTCAAAAGCTCTCTTGCAAATCAGTGTTTCCTCTCTTGTGTAAATGTGAAAGCATTTACTCTTTGGGAATGCTTAGTTGCCATATAATATTTTGAAGAAAATAAACTTCACTCTAACTCTTACTCAACTCAATGCTCGAGTCTTAAAACACGTTTAAAACATTTGTAAAAGACTTTTGAAATAGACTCTAAGAACTTTCTAGACTTGGCCCTTAAATTTCCTTGCATTTGAATTTATGAATTCAAGGTTATGATTCATGTTTATGGATGATCTCATGATGTTTAGACATACCTTAGAGTGTAGAAATCAACTAGAAAACATAGGTACGATTCGAGAGAAATCAAATGGAAAGAGGTGGGAGAGGGTAGAGGACATGGTGACCCTAGCTTATTAAGTGGCACCGGGAGCCAGAGACTTAACTAGAGAACCAAGGTTGGGACGGACTGAGTGGCGCAGCACCCTAGGGCCCATCCTATAGACCATGATGTGGAGCGCACTGAGTGGCGCGGAGCCACACCCCTTTTTCCAGAATTTGGACAAACTTTCTTACTCGTTTTTCGACCCTAATTCATCTAGAATTGAATGGTTTCTTCCCCAATCACTTAGATTCTAATACGCAACAATAGTATACAAGAATCTAATCAAAATGAACCTTAAAACTAATGCTATTATATCAAGAACACATCAAAATCTCAATAATCAAGATAATGAAGGAAACTTCAACAAAACTCATCAAGAACTCAAATCCTTTATTTTTAAAAACGTAATTTCACTGAATTAAATCATGATTGGCAAATGGTTGAACTAAGCCAATGATATGTGAACTCACATACCTCTTAGGGATCAAACCCTTGGCGAAATCCGCAACGAAATCCTCAAGAATTTTATGAATCTAGACCTTTCTCCTCTTTTCTCCTCTTTTGTGTACTTGAACACTTTTCTAAAAACCCTAGTGTGAATTGTAATTGCATAAACTGAACCAATACAGTTTAGACCCCTAATTACTTACTAAAATGAAATAAATCTGATAAGGTAAGGAAAATACCAAAATACCGCTCTCAAATGCGGGTAACTTTCATTTACTGGAGTGGAGCTCATCCACCCTTCATAGTCTCTCTTGCTTAAAAGCTGAGTCTTTGGTATAGTACACACAATCTACCTTGATACCTCAATGTACCATTTCCCCTTGTTCAAAAGCCATTACTTTTTGCTTATGAACATTTTCTTTCAATTCAAGCCAAATAGGATCTTGGTCTTGTGTCATGACCCAGGGGTACTCCCTAGATGTAACATGGCACATAGAACCGCAAAAGGCTCCATGTAAGCCACTTCGCATATCATAACATAAGAATAGAACAATAAAGAGTAAAACACATTTCAAGTTTTAGAAAGTTTTTAATAAAAGAAAGTAGAAGTCTAGACTTTTCTCAATATAGCCATCTATTACAATACTTGAATGAAATAGGGCCTAGCCCATACAACATGTCCGAAAAGGGAAATACAATAAAGGAATTGCATCATGAGAAATGTTATCCTTGAACCATGAGGACTCACCAACAAGCTAGGAGAATAAGCAAATCCAAGATTTAGCCAAAACGATTATCACCATGAGAGCCGGACCCTACACCTGGGGGAAAATGGAGGAAAAGTAGATGTTAGTAAAAAAATGCACCAAGTATGATAGCCATGCATAAAAACCTTTAAAACATTCTAAAAAGGACATTTCATTATAAATCATGATATATGCAAAGTTCAAACATCATCATAAAGGTAGTTGGAAATCATAAGTCATAATCACCATATACAATGCAAGTTAGCATAGTCTTTAAAACCTTTGAACTCATATACCAAACTCATCATTACATAGGAGCAACACTTCATGAATAACCTTTAAAGCATTCGAGTACAAGGCATGAATAAGACCCCATAAATCTCACCCATGCTAAGTAAACCACTTTAGGCCAACATTCATGTCCGTCATCTTTTAAAACGCTTGAACACTATGATGTACTTCTTAAGAACATCTTTGTTAGTCATTTCATTAAAGACTTAGAGATACTTCATTAAGAAAATATTAGTTCATTATTAACTTGAACACTTTGAGATGCTTCCTCAAGCATGTCTTAGTTCATTTGTTATTTTGAACACTTTGAAATGCTTCTTTAAGAATTTCTTAGTTCATTATATTTGAACTCTATGAGAAGCTTTCTAAATCAAGTCTTAGTTCATTATGTTTTAACACTTTGAGATGCTTTCTCAAGCATGTCTTAGTTCATTATTAATCTTGTTGTAGTTAGGATATACCCTTAACCGACATGAGACCATGTGATCTTTCACATAATGATGAGTCTGAGATTTGGACTCATTTAGGGCTTTGTTTATATAGATATAGTGTACTCAAATGCTTAATTAGTGCCATAAACTGATGTAAAATCCTTGATTTTTAGGTATATGGATTGAGGAAAAAAGAAAGGACACTAACTGACAAAACGGAACAAAACAAACTAAAGAGATTAAGAAAGGCAAGCCTAGTTATCGCCAAGAGCACTTGGCTAATCGCTGAGTATCTAGATGGACAGCCTAAAGTTCCAGTATGCCATCCATGAGGGAAGAAACCAAGTCGGTGACAAAAAGGAGCAGTCGGCGAATCGCCGAGCAGTTCCGTGAATCAAAGTTACATTGCCCAAAATTACAGAATTCGAGGATACTGAATGCCAAGGTGCAAAGGCGATGGAAAATGTCAAAGGGCGGCTCGCGGAATGGTTCGGTGAGTGCGACATACTTCGCCAAATGGTCATTCTTAGCTTATTTTTGGAGACTATAAATTAGATTTTGAACATTTAGTGTTAGTAAGCTGGATAAAGATGGATACTTCTAGAGACACTTGGACATACGAAATTAGTTTAGAATAGTTTTCTCTTGAGTTTTTCATAGCTTTTTAAGAACCTTAGAAATTCAATTTGGAGATTTTGGAAGTGGATTTCGAATATTCTGTAAATTGAGCATTGTAAGGACTAAATCTCTCTTACCCAGTTGATGTATAATAGATTCGGTAATTGTTTTTACTATTTTATAATGTTTGGCTAAAATCTCAATTCTTGGGGTGTGAACTTGTGATTATGGGTTGATTTAGTTTATGAGTATTGTTAATTACTAGTTTAAATTCTACTTTGAAGTGAGTTTAATCATTAATTGAGATTTAATTTATGAATTGTAGTTGCAAATTTAGTTCTATGTTTGTCTTCTTGGATTGCTCGAGAGAGAAGTTTGAAAACTAAGATTATTGATTAATGATTTGTGGGTATTGGGCTAATATAGGTTTAGCTCCAGAGAGTGAATCCTAAGCCCAATCCTACCCATATAGCTTAAATGAGTGGATGAATTAAGGTGTGGGTTGTTCTTCATTGTCATGTTTGTTGATGTTAGAAAAAAATCACCCGATTCGGGGTAGTTGTTCGAGAGAAAGCTATCTCCCTTATATTCTAGCCTAGTCACAGATTTTTAGTTGTTTACTAGTAGTTTCAATCATCCATGTATCTATATTTGCCTATAATTGATCACATCCCAAGAATCCTTCTCCCTATTGTTATTTCGAAGTTTTTGTGACTGTTTGTAGTTGGTCATTAAAACCAAAACCCCCATCTGACATTCGTGTCACCCCTTTACTTGATTTATGTCTTTTCTCGATAATTTAAATTTCTATGGCTGATTAGACCATGTTTGCACTTCCTAATTGAATTTAAAACACGTACCGCTCCTTGTGGGATTCAACCCCAACTCATTTAGTTATGTTTTATACTAATTTACGATCGTTGTCACCTAGAATTTGATGAGGTGTGATTGAAATGCTCAATCAAAATGGCACCGCAACCGGGGAGTGGTGTTGTTTGAAATTCTTTTGGTGAAGTTGAATTGTGTTCTTTTTAGATATAGTTGAATCTACTTATTTTTGTTTTTGGTTTGTTTTGCTTCTTATGTTAAAATATAGGAGGAGATGAGCATTAACGGGAGTAATGGTAGCCAAGTGGGCCACCATGATGATGTCAGAAACCTCAATGATGTCAATGACCAAAACATCAAAAACCCAGTCCAAATGAGTGGTGTTGGGGCAATTCGTTTGCCTACAACTGAAGAAAATGTTGTGTTTCACATCACAAGCACCATGCTTTAGCTCCTACAACTGATTGGCTTGTTTGGGGAGCTAGCTCATGAGGATCCCCATGAGCATATCAGAAATTTTGTTGATATCTGTGGACCGTTCTCATTTAAGAACATATCGCAGGAATTGGTCCTGTTGATGTTGTTCCCATTTTCTTTGATGGGCGAGGCAAGCAATTGGTTGGCGGAGTTGCCAAGAGCTCCTATCACTTCTTTGACGGAGATGATCACAGTGTTCCAAGTACGATTTTTCCCTCCGTCAAAGATGATGACGCTTAGAGATACGATCCAAAGCTTCAAGTGTTTGGAGGGTGACACAATTCATGAGACGTGGCTGAGATTTAAGAAGTTGGTGGTGCAATGACCAACTCATGGATTGCCCAACAAATTGTTGCTGCAATACTTTTATAGGAGTCTTGATTCGGTGAACAAAGGAGTTGTTGATCCACTTGTTCCCGGTAGTATAATACAACAACCCTATAAAGTAGCTTCCCAACTCCTCGAATGCATGACCAAGATCAATAGGGCATGGTACATTCATGAGGACCAAGTCTCTCCTCTAAACTTTTGAATGGCAAAGGAGCTGGTCGAAAAGGATCAAGAGAGAGACCAAAACATGGAAAAGATGATGACCCAGCTAGATATCTTGGCTAAAAATGTCATGGGTGTTGGTACTAAGAGTGTAAAGGTTGTAGGTGTTGGTGAAGTGAACCTCGATGAAGCCCAATTTGAAGCGTTGTACAATAAGGAAGTGAACTTCCTAGACAACCAAGGAGGATGTTATCGAGCTAACTACCCAAGACCGGGTGGAAATCAAGGTTGGAATAGAGATGAGGGTTGGAGAGACCGTGATAGAGATTGGCGTGATCGTAACACCACTTGGAAGGAAGAGATGGGGAGAAGGGTAGGTATGTTCCTCCATATGAGCGTCAAAAGCCCAAAAATTTTAAGGGTCGCCGTATGGAAAGTATGCTTTCACATATTCTCAATAAGGTTGAAGGGTCCGATAAAGTTTTGAAAGAAATGAAAGAGGATGTTTCGATTCTCAACCAAATGGTGACTTCTCACTCAGTCTCAATTAAGCAGCTGAACACCCAAATGGGTCAGATTTCGTCGCATTAGAACTCAAGAAAATAAGGGGGTTGCCTAGTGACAGTATGGAAAACCCCAAGAATGAAGCTTCAATGGGTCTTTGAATCGTGCCACGACGTTAACTAAGGCGCTTCTTGGGAGGCAACCCATGTTTTTAATGTTTAATGTTTGATTATGAAGAATGGGTATTGATTGTGCAGGTTGATAAGTGGAATTTGTTTGATAATGTTTAATTTGGCGAGCCAAGATTCCAGTCGGCAACTCGCCGAAGAGGTCAGTGAGCCAAACTTGGACCGCCGGTGGACCGACAAAAATATGAAGTGGAAGTCTGTAAAATTCGGCGGGCCAATGGCTGAATCGGAGACTCACCAAATGGTTGGCGAGCCCAATTGTGTCCGCCATTTAAATCCCAAAATTGACTGGAGGTCTTGTAAACCTCGGTGAGGTAAGTCACCACTCGGCGCATCATTGAGGTGTTCGGCGTGGACGACTTATACCGCTGAAAGGGCCGCGAACTGAAAGGGTTTAAAAGGCCAAACAGTTTAAAATTTGAAAATATTTCGCACTCTCTCATTTTTAACCCCAAACACTCTCACCCGCACTCTAGATCTTCATTACTTTCCAGTATTTTTCTATTTTCCTTCGTTTGTGTGTGAGATCTCGTGCTTGGATTTGGATTACTTTGCTGCCTAGCTTATCAAACTCTCAATTCGGCATTCAGGTTGGTTTTCTGAACCCTAAAACTCTCGATTAGTAGTTGAAATCGAATGCTCTTGGTAATTATGTATTGTTTTCTGTTGAGTCTCTGGTTAAATCATTTTTGATGTGTTGGTTTGCATATTTCGTGTTTCAAACTTTTGCCTATACAATAATTGCTTAAAATGATGAATCCCCATGTTTAATGCATTAAATCAATTTTAAATTGTTGGGTTGCAGTTATTTTATGTTGGGTCTAGTTGGATGAAATCTTAGTTACCCCTAATTGAGCCAAATGACATAATTTCCCCACTAATGGATCGGTTGACATCATTTTTAAGGGCAAAAGTCATCAAATGGACAATTTTGGCCAAATTAGGGGACGTCTAACTACCCCGAAGGCATGGGTCTTGAATGAATTGCATAGTGTGTCAGTTTGATTTTGATTTCGGGGGCTGTGGGCTTGATTTTGGGAATCGGGGTGGAAATTTTGCAAGTTGGGCAGTTTGGCGAGCTGGGCCGAGCTCGGTGAACAGTTCGGCGATTCACCGATGTCCCCTTTTAATCGCCCTTAATTGGTTGACTTGGCTAATTTGAGTCTGTAACTTTTTGCTGGATTTCTGAGCTCATCGAGTTCACCCGACGACTCGCCGAAAGGTTCCTTTGATCACCCTTTCTGTATCCCTAACTGCTAAAACACACTGTAATATTATATGGGCTAGTCTGACCTCGCCGAGTGATGTCAGTGATTCACTGAAAGGCCCCAAACATCACCGACCTACCTTTTTTCTAGAAATTTATCAGGCTGATCCTTTCGGCGAGCCTGATCTGGCTCGCTAAAATGACTCGGCGACTGGTTCGGCGAGTCTTTCTACAACATCAATTCTGCAAATTTTATTGAACTAATTCTAACTCTTTTCGATGTGTTTTGCAGATATGGCTAGGATCAATTGGGATAAAAGTGTCATGCCACCCTGCAAACGAACACGGGACAATGTAATAAATGAGAGAGCAGCTACTTCCAACAAAAAGGGCAAGAAAGCACCTCCAAAAGGGGCAAAGAAAATGGCAAAGCTCACATAGTGGAGAAATCAGAGCACAACTCCAGCATTGATGGGGAATTTTTTGATTCTCAGGCTAGATTCTACGAGCCTGAGGATGACCAACCACTACAGACTCGACATGCAGAGATTCGTGCAAGGGTTCATCAAGTACCGTCTAGGATCCCGTAGTGTACCTCTTCTGCTTTGGATACAGTGCTAGCTTCGACACAGATGGTGGTTCCAACACAACCAGTTCAGGGTCCTCTTCCTCGATTACCCAACTAGTTTAAGTTCGAGGGATTGAAGACCATTCTGGAAGAGAAGATATTATCCACAAATGGTGTGTGGATAGGTACCCTAATGTGTGGGGCACTATCCGGTTCCATGGCCCCTATATTCCTACATAGGTCCGATAGTTCTATGCTGCCTACAGTGATCTGGTGCCTAAGGGAAAGAAGAAGGCAAGTGCTTTCAGGCCAGTGGTGTCGGGGATGGTCAGAGGACGACCAGTTAGATGCAGCAACAATAATATCAACATAGTACTTGACCGGTATCTTGACTTCAAGCATGAGTACTCGAGTTTGACTACGACAAAAAATCTGGATGACCTTAAGGGTTGGCTAGCTCCCCCATTTCTGACACCACCTCTAGGTGGATTGAAGCCGGTGCACACATTGAGAAGAAGGACTAAAACATAGTAGCTCGATATTGGTTCGGGTACATCAGCAACTCTATCATGCCATCACTGAATGAGTCCATCCTCCGCCACCCTAAGACGGCATGCCTTGGGAGTATCATTGCCTAGAGGACCCTAAATTTAAGGTTGATTATCGAGCAGGACATGGCCATGAGGGCCAAACAGCTTCAGATGACCCTTCCTTTTCCAGTGCTCATTACAGAGTTGTGTCGGTAGGCCGGAGTTCCTCTAGACGAGAAGAGGGATGTTGAGGTCACTCCCACATCCTCCACAGACATCCGGTGCATAGACGTCGAGTACTCACAAGAGGAGGTGGATATGAGGAGACCAAATCCGTTGGTTAGATCAACGGAGGTTGATGTTGATTCTATACCTGCAGATTCAGCTTTTCCTACTCCAGCCTCAGGGCCTTCAGGTACATCTACTTCCACTCCTTCACAGGCCCAAGGTTCTTCTGCTGCCTCCCAGCCGCCTAGAGCTACTACTGGTACCACTACCTCGAGGACCCTGATCACTCAGGCCATGCTCCTCAAGATGGGGCAGTTTGCCCATTCCGCAGATGTGCAGGCTTCCCGGCTAAAGGCCGAGGTGCCTTGGATGATTGAGCAAGTGATTTTAGCTGCTTTGATACCCCTCTGGACATCCATTGATGCTCTTATGGTGAGAGTAGAGACTTGTGAGGGAGGACAAGGGTTTATGTCACGACCCAGGGGTACCCCCTAGACGTAACATGGCGTACTTGACTCCGAAGGGGTCTCATACAAGCCACTAGCATAATCATAACATAAGATAATAGAAAAGTACGAAAAAATTTAAAACTTCTTTTATCCATACAATCGAAAACATTTTCATAAGCAAGCGGAAGTCTTTACTAAATCCTTGTCTCAAACCATCTATTAAAATCTTTAATAAAAGACTTGGGATGCAGCCCATACAGTGTCTAAAACATAAAGAAATGACATAAAGGAATAATGGTTTTGTCCTCGAAGCTATGAGGACTCACCAAAATCTTCAACTCTTCGTGCAACTTCTAGAAAGCTATCCTCCAAAGGAAACTGAAACTCCAAAACCCTACATGTGATTACAATGTAGGCAATATGTGTTAGTACAAAATGTACCAAGTATGAAAGCTAACACAACAACGTAAGAACATCTCAAAATGGTTAGTCAACATGAGACATAAACATAAGAGACAACAACATAATCATAGCATAATCTCCAACCTAATCATCATATAATCATAATTCAACAGAAGACATAGTTAATGAGCATAGGCGATAAGTCATATTAATATAAGCATAATTGACTATTAGTCATCTATACCATAATGGTACCATTCTCAAGTAACTTGAAAAGCATACATGTGCAAAGCAAGAATAGCATCCCATAATACCACCCAAGCCAAGTACCCCTTTTTAGTCATCTTAATCATAGTCTATATACATGATCAAATCTTAAGCTTCTTTACCATAAGGGTATCACACTCCTAAGTAACCTCAATACACACTTGTGCAATGCATGAAAGGCATCCCATAATACCATTCACACTAAGTATCACTTTGGAAGTCAACATAGTCATAATTACCCTCCTTTACTCTCACTCTTTAACTTACTTCATATGGACAAGGGAACTACCATCCTTAGTCAAACATATCATGGAAGGCCGCTATAGCACAACCCTATCTTAAAATATATCACTCATAAGAACTCTTTCTTGAATGACCCTAAGTCACACTTGTGCAATGTACGAATAGCACCCCATAATACTACTCTTGCTAAGTGCTACTTTTAGGTCCTCATACTAATACTTCATGATTTGGAACCTAGTTCCTCTCTTTAACTTTAGAACACTATGAGGTACTATATTAAGCACTTATTAGTTCATTCTTAGATTGAACCCTATGAGATACTACTTTTAGCATGTCTAGGTTCATCATCTACATGGACCCTATGAGATACTACTTTAAGCATGTCTTAGTCCATTCATACTCTTGAACACTATGAGGTACTTCATTAAGTAAGTGTTAGTTCAATTATGCTTTAGAACACTATGACATGCTTCTCCACGCATGTCTAAGTTCATTGGATATGAAGATTGCTTCTAGAAACCTTAACTTCAGCTATGTGAAGGCTTCCATCTCATGAGACCTACCTTTGGGGAAACCCATACTCTACTACGTAAGAGTTTCCCTCTTTAACATGGATAGTCCTCACATCAACTAGGTGTGGTTCTCCTTTCTACTTGAAGCCCGGACCCTATCTTGTGTGACACTCCATCTCATTGTCAATTTTCACTTGGAGCCAAGCATACGCCCCAAGGTTTACTTGTTATGCAATGCTTAACATTCATATCTCATGGAAGGATGTCCTTGACAACCAATCCATGTTCAAGTGATTCTATCACTTCATACATTCAAGCATTCATAAAGTAGGTTAGGTGAGTATAGTCCTTTCACCAAAAATCCACCTATTTAGACTTCTATTCATCACATTGACTCTACTCTCAATGCCCTAGTGATTCAACTTTCACGACTACAAGCCTTACTCTCAAAGCTTTACTTGATTCTATTATCATTCATAACTAGATTACAAGACATTCAAGTCATAAGATACATCTTAGAGCATTTCTAGTCATATTCTTCCTTATCAAGCGACTCTAGTCATAATTCATCATGTAAGGTCAATCTCAAGCATTACTACTCAAGAACCATCATATTCTCATTATTCTAGATCAATTCATTCAATATAGATTCTATCCCTAGACAATTACTAGTCAAAGCATTAATTCAAGAAGATCAGCTTGACCTTCAATTTCACCTCTAATGGTATAAACCCACTAATATCACATTCATCAATTTAGATTAGGGTTTACCATGGAAATCACATAAATTCATCATAATATCAGTAAACAAAGCTAAATCAATCATAATTGGGTATTATCCACTAGATTGGAATCATACCCAAATTCTACCCACAATGTAAGAAGAAACCTAGCTAGAATTGGGTTTTTGATTTCACAGTTGGGGGATTTATAGGGGGCTCTATGGGTGGAAGAACCAATAGATGAATAAGCTAAACATACCGTCATCAATGCCCTAGCACAATCCTTTAGCAATGGAGCCTTTGTTATTGACCTTAGCTTCAAGCCCTATCTTCTTCTGCAATAAAGGTCTTTCTTAGAGAGAGAAATATTTGAGAGAGGAGTGATTTGGGGTTTTTATTTAGAATGACTTAGTTGGGGTGGTCAAGGACTTAAAATAATATATATAGGTGTATAAAACCCATATAAAAAAAACCCCACATAATACTAATTAAATAGGAATTTACTTACAAGCCCCTCAACTAGGCAACCCCGTCCAGTCAACACGGCCACTTGGATGGCTCGTCAAGTGCACAACGGCTCGTGGTGGTTCCCGTGGTCCCTTGACCAGTGGCATTCCCAACTTCATAAGCCCCCCATGTCCTAAGGCACCTTCATGATCACTTCAACGGACCGTGGTAAAGACCACTGGTCGTGAAGTGGCTCGTGGACTTGTGGAAGTAGCTTGGCCTCAAGGCCTTGCTTCCTAGCAAGCTAAGTCATCTTCACGGGCACTTCGATGGACCATGGTCAATACCACTGGTTGTGATGTGGCTCATGGACCTTAGGCAGTGTTTGGCCAAGGTTGGGAAGCCTTGGCCTTTGGCTTAGGCCTTGCCCCCTTGGCTTGGTACTTACCCTTTCAGCCCTTACCAAACTTCAGGTAGTCTTCTAAACTACGGGGTCTAACACGTGCCTTGACATTCAACCACTAAACCATTCATTCTAAGAACCTAAAGTCTCATCTGCGAATCTATTCCTCATACATCACACTCTTGAACCCTAGCTCTTGGCTCAAGTTTAGTCTACTAGTTTTTGGGGCGTTACAGGTTACTACTGAGGTTACATTTTTCAAAGTCGAGGTCTACATGTTGAGGAAGGATGTGCACCATCTTAAGTGCACATACTTCACTTCACTATTTGAGTCAGTAGAGGTTCCTAATTTTCTAGGTGCAGATATCCTGGATAGTTTTGATATGCCTCCGGCTACCACCAGAGATGAGACTTTTGAGGATGTGGCTGCTGCTGACTCAGAGGCGGAGAAAGATGAGGAGAAACTTGATGCTTAGGAGGCGACCTTTTATGAGGACTTGCCTGATTTAGAGGAGACGATAGTACAATCAGTCATTCTGACATCACTGACAGATACCTCTAGGGCAGGCTCTAGTGGAGCTGGTGTTGATGTTACCTCGAGCATTGATCCCCCCGACAGATGGAGTTACAGGGTGGGGTAAGGTATTTCCATTCCTACCTCTTGTGATTACATTTTGTTTCTATATATTGGGTTTTGTGTTTTGATTGTGTTTTGATCTTATCTTTTGGATATTTGAGCTTTTAGCTCCATGTTTTGAATGGAAATGGTTTTTGACCTATTTTTAAATTTGTGCCACCTCTTTTGTGTGTGATTGTGGTTGTTCTTGTGCAAATTTGAGTATCGGTTATGATCAATACCGATGACTTGAATAGTGCTCTTAATTGAACTAAATAAATGCATGGCTACGATGAGGCCAAATGAAGTTGCATAGAAAATGTGTGGACTTTTTGCATCTCGTTGTGACTAGTCGGTTATCGAATGAGTCTCTTTTGATGAACAGAGAACACTAGCTAGAAAGTCTGGACTCTCGTTTGAAATTTGTGCCAATACCGTGAGTGATAAGCTTACCTTGAACATTGTGTGTGATACCACCTAGAATTGCCCCATTGGTCCGGTTGACTAAGTGATGAATGCTCATGAAATGATCTTAGGCAACAACTTTGATGAGTGAAACAAACCGAAATTGTACCCCTTTTATGGCCAACCTTGTGAGTTGTGTGAACCTTGCTTGAACCCCCCTTGAGCCTTATCCCTTTCTTGGAAGAAACTTTAACAATTGTGATCCCTCTTTATCCATTATTCACCCATAGCGCTCATGAAGTGTGGTTTGTTTGACTACCCAACTTAGGCCAAAAGCCTATGTTGGGCTGTGGTGAAAAGAAAAGGTAAATAAAGAAGTGTGAAAAATTCCCCTTTGAGAATGGTTTTAAACAAAAAAGGAACCCCTCCATGTAAAAAAAAAAAAAATAAGCAAAGAAAAGGAATGAAAAAGTTTTGAAATAAGTGATGAACATTGCAAACGAAATGGGGTGTCCGGTAATTGATAAGTAGTTGAATAATGGGGTGGATTATGCGCATGTTTGAAATGTTAAAGAAAATGAGGAAAGTGATATTCAGGACACACTTAATGAGGGTAGCAGCCACTGAGCCTAAATGACCTTACCTTTATACTCAGCCCCACTACAAGCCTTGAAAAGACCTATGTGATCTTGAGTGAGCTGAAGCGAATGTTGATTGGAAAATAAGGGCAAACCTCTAGGTGAAGTCATGCATACGTTCATCTTTGTGAGTATGAGAGTTGTATGTGATTCTGGAACTATAAATTGTTGAAGAACTTGGTGTGAATAGGGAATCATCTTTGTGTGAGGGAATTTGAGTACCTTTGTTGATCTTCAACTTGCAGTTGAAGCAAGTATTGTGAACTTTGGCATCTTTGATAATGGTGAGTCACAATTTGAATCTTTGAGTGCACAATTCGTCATTGCATGAGTAAGTTGAGTCTTGTTGTGTGCATTCATATTGAGTCTTATGTAGCACTGTTTGAGACAACCTTTTTAAACTGCTAATATTGAGTTTTACTTGAGGACAAGCAAAACTTTAAGTTGGGGGTGTTGATTAGCCCGAAATTTGGACTCGTTTAAGGCTTTGTTTATATAGATTTAGTGTCCTCAAATGCTTAATTTATGCCATAAACTGATGTTAAATTCTTGATTGTTCGTGTATATGGATTGAGGAACAAAGCAAGGACACTAACTGGCAAAAAGGAACAAAACAAACTGAAGAAATGAAGAAAGGCAAGTCTGCTGATAGCCAAGAGCACTTGCCGAAGTGTTGAGTGGCTAGATGGACCGCCTAAAGTTCCAATGTGCCAGCCCAGAGGGAAGAAACCAAGTTGACGACAAAAAAGAGCAGTCGGCGAATGGCGGAGCAGTTCCTCGAAACAAAGTTACATCGCCTAAAGTTACAAAACTCGAGGATCCTAAATGCCTAGGTGAAAAAGTGATAGAAGAGGTTTAAGGGCGGCTCGTCGAGTGGTTTGACGAGCCCAACTTACTTCACCAAATGGCCATTCGTAGCTTATTTTTGGACACTATAAATTAGATTTTTATCATTTACCTTTAGTAATTTTGATAAAGATGGATACATCTAAAGACATTTGGATGTAGGAAATTTTCTTAGAATACTTTTCTCTTGAGTTTTTCATAGTTTTTGAAGAACCTGAGAGATTCAATTTGGAGATTTTGGAAGTGGGTTTTGAATATTCTGCAATTTGATCATTTTAAAGACTAAATCTCTCTTACCTAGTTGATGGATAATCGATTCGGTAATCATTTTTACCATTTTAGGATGTTTGGCTAAAAACCCAATTTTTGGAGTGTGATCATGTGATTATTGGTTTATTTAGAGGGTATTATTAATTACTAGTTTAAATGCTACTTTGAAGTGGGTTTAATCATTAATTGAGGTTTAATTTATAAATTGTAGTTGCAAATGCAATTCTATCTTTGTATTTTTGGCTTTCTCGAGAGAGAAGTTTTAAAACTAAGATTATTGATTAATGATTTGTGGGTATTGGGTTGATCTAGGTTTAGCTCGAGAGAGTGAATCTGAAACTAAATCCTACCCATCTAGCTCAAAAGAGTGGATGAATTAAGGTGTGGGTTGTTCTTCATTGTCATGCTTGTTGATGTGAGAAAGAAATCACCTGATTCGGGGTAGTTGTTTGGCAGAAATCTATCTCTCTTCTGTCTAGTCTACTCACTGATATTTAGATGTTTACTAGTAGTTTCAATCACCCATATATCTATATTCCCCTATAACCGATCATATCCGTAGAATCCTTCTCCCTGTTGTTATTTCAAAAATTTTGTGACTGTTTGTACTTAATAATTAAAACCAAAACCCCCATCTGACATTCGTGTCACCCTTTTACTTGATTTGTGTCTTTTCTTGATAATTTCTATTCCTATGGCTGATTAGACCACGTCTGCACTTCCTAATTTAATTTAAAACAAGTACCACTCCCTCTGGGATTCGACCCCAACTCATTTAGTTGGGTTTTATACGGATTTACGATCGTTGACACTTAGATAGGATGAGGTGTGCTTGAAACGTTAAATGATATGATCCCTCCAGGTGTTATCTACACTGTCAAGGGTTGGTCTACTTGCCTAAGGTAGAATCCGTTTTTTAGCTTAGTTGGATCCACTAGCTAAACATCCTACAGGGCATGTAGTTATGGGATACATATATTGCTACTAGATACCCAGACTCAAGTTGGTGAAGGATTCCATCTCATGAGACATGCTTTGGGAAACCCGAACACTACTAGGTGAGAGCTCCCATTTTGGAAGCCCGGACTCATCTATATGTGAGCCTCCATTTCATTTCAATATCCACTCGGTGCTAGGCCTAAATCCCCACATGATAGTTATTAAGTTTCTACTTTTACTCAAGTCTCATGGAAATATGTCCTTGACAATCAATCCAACTTAATTCACTAGGAAAACTCTTTAGACCATGTGTGAGCAACTATCACTATCCATGATCACTTGTACTCTTAATTCAATTAGGTGAGAAAAGCCTTTCAACCTTATAATCTTCATTATGCGAGAAAACCTTTGACATTAAGTTCATTATGAGTTCATGAGAATAACCTTTCAATCAGGCCACAACAACAACCTAATCATAATGAATAACATTTCACTCTCAAATCATCATTAAAGTATTTACCTACACTTCATAAAACAAGCATAATCTCATACTTTACTTTCTTGAGGTTAAAACCTAATTTCAATCAACACATATAGAATTCAATCATTAGATATGGATTTAATCATAATAATATTTTGGGAATCTATTACCTCATACAACAATTCATACAATTCAGCTTTCACCAATAAAGACCCACATCATATCATCAACTTTGAGATATATGGGGATTTCATAGGTTCTTTGGGAATTCATCATAAAAACATAGGGAAAGCATCAATTCATACATACTATAAAATAATTCAAACATTAGAATCGTTTTGGGAAGTAACACATGACTTCTGAATCAAACCCTAACTTTCAGGGATTTCTATCTTTGAAATTGGGATTTTGAAGGGACTCCATGGATGAAGATCTACCATACCTTATCAATGAAACTCAATGAATTTGATGAGAAGAACTTATTTTCTTGAACCGTCGCTCCAACTTCCTTTTTCTTCATCCTTGAAGTTCTAGAGAATTTTTGGAGAGGATGAACTTTTGGGAATATAATTTGGGTCTTGGGAAATAATGACATAAATGGTGAGTTTAAAGGGTTAAAACCACTTATATAGGTGTATTAGAACTATACAAAACGACCTCACTTAAAACTAACTTGATTTGGAATTTACCAAAACGACCCTCACTAGGAAGCCTAGTGCCAGGCACCACAGAAGGCTCCACGAGCCATTGTCCCTACCACAAGTTGTGGTCCTGCCCATGGTCCTTGGGCAGTGGCTAAGCCATGGTTTCTTAGCCTCCAAAACTCTAAGGCATCTTCACGAGCCTTCCCACGATCTGTGGTCTTCACAAGTGACCGTGAACTAGCTCATGAAGGTAAGCCATTGTTAGGCAGCTCAAGGTAGCTACTGCCTTAGACACCACGAGTCGTGGTCATCACAACTGGTCGTGGTGGTGGTCATGAAGTGGGGAAGTGTTTTGGCAATTTGGGGAAGCCTTGGCCCTTGACCCTATGCCTTGGGTCTTGTCCCTTTGCATTGGCTCTTGTTTCCCTCACTCTTAGCCCAAGTTGGCCTAGTAAACTACGGGGTGTTACAATATCTCCCCCTTGGGAGTATCCGTCCTCGAAGGACGATTTTAGGCATCTCTTAAAGGACACGACTCTTGACTAGCATCCCCTTGCGCATGCAACATAAAAATAATGCACAATACAAAGGAGGAAACAACAACTACATCTCAAACACACTCAATGCATCTCACGGAAGTAGGAACTACATCTAACAACCCATTATGCATGAAACTTCAAATTTCTAATCTTTTCAAGGAGGAACTTCCTTCTCCAAGCTAAAAGCATGCTCAACACAATCTCATGGAGTCAATATGCAATTTACTGTCAAAAAGCCTAACTAAAGCTTGTCTAACAATTCAACTCATGAAACATATAGGAAACTCATATTAATGCACAAAAACATGAAGAGAATCAATCATATAACTCATTTTCTTTCAAAAAAACAAACTTTCATGAACATGCATAACTTAAGGAGATCATGGAACACCTAAACACTCATCACTCCAAAACATAAACCAAGCCAAGAGGATCTCTTTGTCTCAAGCTAGAGTAGGAATAGAAGGAAAGAGATAAGGATATTGAGACATCTCATCGGGCTCAGCCTGTTAAGTAGAACCCTCAACTAAATGACCCCTCTACAATTCTTTTACGGAAACAACCTCCTTACTTCTTAACTAAACTTCCATCAACTCTTAACCTTGCTATCTAAGCACATTATCTCCCCCTTGGGAGAAAGCCTAATTAGAATTTCTAAGTACCATTTCTCTCGATTCAACTAAGGCCGGATCAAAACATCAATGCCTATAATATCAAGTCTATCACGTAATAAAAGACAAAGCTATACCGGAATCTAACAAAACACAAAACACATACCGGTAGCCACATCCGAAGGACACTCTTGTTCACCTCTAGCTTGGAGTGCATACAATATATCTTACTCGGGAGAACTAGTATCGGAACCACTTGGAGGAGCTTGCTTTCCCTCTCTTCCTTTATCCTTCATTTTGTGACAACTCTTACCACAACCAAAACAACCATTCGTGCCAGCTAGACACTCACCATTGTGCCTCTTTCCACGCCTAGTACAAGTAGGAAATAGGGGTCTACTTCCGTTTCCTTGAGAATTAGGGTTGGATACCCTCTCTTTGTTAAATCTTGGGGAAATCCTAGAAGGACCTTGTCCAGAGAACCTTCCTAGAGTGGAATTATCATAATCTATACTAAACCTCTCTTTCTCCCTAGACCTCTCTTCGAGTTTCTCTTCCTCAACCCTTTGGGAAAAAAGCATAAGACGAGAAATGTTCATATCATGATCAAGCATAGTCGTACGACATTCTTCCACTACTAAGTCGGACACACCCGACGCAAACTTACTCGTTTCAAACATAGGGTTGACCACTATAGATGGGGAATATGTCGACAATTGAGTGAACAACCAAACATATTCTTCCATGCTCATATTACCTTTCCTAATGTTAATAAACCCAAGTACTGTAGCCTCTCTCATCTCCAAAGTTCAAAGCCTAACAAGAAAACCATTCTTCAACCGTTCCCACTCCATGGGATCCACTTCTATCGACCTTGCTTCTTTCCATTGATTGAACCATATCTTAGAAATACCCTTCAATTAGTAAGCGACCAATTCCTCCTTCTCTACCGGAGTCACTCCCACAAATTCCAACATCTTAGAGACCTCATCCATAAACTCTTGAGGATATTCCTCCATCTTTGACCCATAATATTCCACAGTTTCTATCCCGCCTTGATTTAACAATTGAAAGCCAAACCTAATCTTCTCATTAGTCACTACATCGGTCAAAGGATCAATCGGAACATGAGGAGCTTCAGGAGGAGCTCTTTGATCAGCATTGTCTTTCTCGATTCCACTAGTGAAAGCTCCTTGAATAGTCATGTCCTACAGACCACTCAGTAAAGATTAGGAGAGAGATCTTATAGAGTTAAACTCTATGACACGACTTAGAGTAATAAAGAAGTGAAATTTCGTAATCATCTTGTAGCCACTCATTCATAAATGTGGAGCACTTCACATTATGAACAAGTCTCTACTAAAAGTGGCTTATGATACATCATCCTAGAACCATTCTAAACCTCGTGCTGTGATTACCAAGTCTGACATGACGCAGGGGTACCCACTAGATGTAACATGGCACATAGAACCCGGAAAGTCTCCATGTAAGCCACTTAGAATATCATAAGATAAGAATTGATTAATAAAGAGTAAAACACATTTCATGTCTTAAAAAGTTTTTTATAAAATAAAGCAGAAGTCTAGACTTGTCTTAATATAGCCATCTGTTATAATACTTGAATGAAATAGGGCCTAACCCATACAACATATCCGAAAAGGGAAATACTATAAAGGAAACTACATCATCAGAAAAGGCATCTTCGAACTAGGAGAACTTACCAACAAGCTAGGAGAATAAGCAAATCCAAGCTTTAGCCACAATGATGATCGCCTTGAGAACCCGACCCTACATTTGGGAGAATATGTAGGAGAAGTAGGCGTTAGTACAAAAATGCACGAAGTATGATACCCTTGCATAAAACCCTTTAAAACATGCAAAAAAGGGACATTCCATTATAAATCATGCTATATGCCAAGTTTAAACATCATCATAAAGATAGTTGGAAAACATAAGTCATAATCATCATATACAATGGAAGCTAGAATTATCTTTAAAACCTTTGAACTCATATACCAAACTCATCATAACACAAGAGGAACAATTCATGAATAACCTCAAAAGCCTACTTGTGCAAGGCATGAATAAGATCTCATAAATCTCACCCATGCTAAGTAAACAACTTTAGGCCATCATTCATGTCTGTCATCTTTTACAACACTTGAACACTATGAGGTACTTCTTAAGCACATCTTAGTTCCTCATTTCATTGAACACTTAGACATACTTAGTTAAACATATCTTAGTTCATTATTAGCTTGAATACTTTGAGATGCTTCCTCAAGCATTTCTTAGTTCATTTGTTATTTTGAACACTTTGAGATGCTTCTTCAAGCATGTCTTAGTTCATTATATTTGAACTCTATGAGATGCTTTCTCAAGCATGTATTAGTTCAATATTAAACTTGTTGTAGTTGGGATATATCCTTAACCGACATGAGACCATGTGATTTTTGACATGATCCCTCTCGGTTTTACCCACACCATAAAGGGATGGTCTACTTGCCTAAGGTAGAATCGGTTTGTTAGCTTAGTTGGATCCAGTAGCTAAACATCCTACGAGGCACGTAGTTATGGGATACATAGATTGCTAATAGTAACTCCGACTCCACTTGGTGAAAGATTCCATCTCATGAGACATGCTTTGGTAAACCTAGCTTCTACTAGGTGAGAGTTCCCATTTCGGAAGCCCGGACTCATCTTTGTATGAGCATCCATTTCATTTCACTATCCACTCGGTGCTAGGACTAAATACCACAAGATAGTTATTAATTCTCTACTTTGACTAAACACTCAAGTAAAGATGTCCTTGACAATCAATCCATGTTAATTCACTAGAAAAGCTCTTTAGACCATCTGTGAGGAACTATCAACAACCATGATCACTTTTACTCTTAGATTCAATTAGGTGAGAAAAGTCTTTCAACCTTATAATCTTCATTATGTGAGAAAAACTTTCACATTAAGTTCATTATGAGTTCATGAGAATAACTTTTAAATCAGCCCACAACATCAACCTAATCATAACGAATAACACTTCATTCTCAAAGCATCATTAAAGCATTTACATACACTTCATAAAACAAGCATAATCTCATACTTTACCTTCTTGACGTTAAAACCTAATTTCAATCAACACATGTGGAATTCAAGCATTAGAAATGGATTTAATCATAATATCTTGTGAATATATCACCTCATACATCAATTCATACAATTCACCTTTCACCAATAAAGACCCAGATCATATCATCAACTTTGAGAAATATGGGGATTTCGTGGGTTCTTGGGGAACTCATAATAAAAACATAGGGAAATCATAAATTAATACATAATATAACATATTTCAAACATTAGAACTTTTTTTGAGAGGAACCCATGACATTTGAATCAAACTCTAACTTTTGGGGATTTCTATCTTTCAAATTGGGGTTTTGAAGGGACTTCGTGGATGAAGAGCTGCCATACCTTATCAATGAAACCCAATGAATTTGATGAGAAGAACTTTTCTTCTTGAACCCTAGATCCAACTTCCTTCTTCTTCGTTGAAGTTTTAGAGAGAGAATTTTTGGAAAGGATGAACTTTTGGGAATATAATTTGGGTCTTGGGAATTAATGACTAGAATGGTGAGTTTAAAGGGTTAAAAACACTTATATAGGTGTATTATAACTATAAAAAATGGTCTCACTTAAAACTAACTTGATTTGGAATTTACTAAAACGACCCTCACTAGGCAGCCTAGTGCCAAGCACCACGGCAGGCTCCACGGGCCGTGGTCCCTACCAGGAGCCTTGGTCCTGTTTGTGGTCCTTGGGCAGTGACTAAGTCATGGTGTCTTCACCTCCGAAACTCTAAGGCATCTTCATGAGCCTTCCCACGAGCCGTGGTTTTCACCAATGGCCGTGAAGTGGCTCGTGAAGGTAAGCCATTCTTGGGCAGCTCAAGGAAGCTACTTCCTTAGACACCAATAGCCACACCAAGATCCGTGGTGGTCATGAAGTGGGGCAGTGTCTTGGAATTTTGGGGCAGCCTTAAGCCTTTGCCCCTTTGCCTTGGGTCTTTCCCCTTTGCCTTGGATCTTGCTGCCCTCAGTCTTAACCCTAGTTGGCCTACTAAATTACGGGGTGTTACGTCTTGTTTCTCTTTTACTTCAAACACTAGTGATGATTCAACCCTATTCATCACCACTACTCCTCCTTCATTGGAATCCATAAGTCAAACTCCTAATCGTGCAAGTCTATGCACATGTTTTGCTAACTCTTTCTTGTCTACCTCTACATGGGCGGTGCTACTCATATACAATCTGCTCAAAGCATCAGCAACAACATTAGCCTTACCTTGGTGATATAGAATGTTCATATCATAATCCTTGAGTAACTCTAACTACCCCTTTTGTCTGAGATTAAGGTCTTTCTGACTAAACACATACTAAAGGCTCTTACGGTCAGTGAACAGATCTACATGAACACAATAAAGATAGTGATGCCAGATCTTCAAATTAAACACTACAGCGGCCAACTCTAGATCATGGGTTGGGTAATTCTTCTCGTGAACCTTAAGCTATTTGAAGGCATACACTATAACTTTGCTATTTTGCATTAACACACAACCCATTCCAACTCTAGATGCATCACAATATACCACAAAACCTTGTGTACCTTCTGGTAAGGTCAATGTTGGGGCAGTAGTCAACCTAGTTTTCAATTCTTGAAACTTTTCTCAAAAGCTTTAAACCATTGAAACTTTACTATTTTCTGAGTCAACTTAGTCAATGGGGATTAAATATATCGAACCATTGAATGAACCTTCTATAATATCTAGCCAACCCCAAGAAATTCCTAATATTAGTTGGACATATGGGTCTAGGTAGAAACTCTAATTCCATCTCTTCTGAGTATAAACTCTAATTCCATCTTTGGAAAAAATATGGCCTAAGAATGCCACAGACTCAACCCATAACTCACACTTAGATAATTTAGCATACAACTCTCTATCCTTTAGAGTTTTGAGATCTACTCTAAGATGTCTAACATAATCTTCCTCTTTCCTGGAATAGATTAGAATGACATCAAAGAATACGATAAAATATATATCTAAATAAGGCTTGAATACTCCGTTCATAAGGTCCATGAATGTTGCAGGAGCATTAGTCAAACCAAAGGACATAACTAGGAACTCGTAATGACCATATCAGGTCCTAAAATCTATCTTCGTGATATCACTTTCTCTTACTATCAATTGATGATAGCCTGATTTGAGGTCTATCTTAGAAAAACAAGTGGCACCCTGAAGTAGATCGAAGAAATCATGAATTCTTGGAAGGGGATACTTATTCTTGATAGTAACCTTGTTCAACTGACGGTAATCTATGCACTTTCTCAGAGAAGATCTTTCTTCCTCAGACACTTGATCGAATAAAACCTTTCTCAAAAAGATCTTTCAACTATACTTTTAACTCTTTCAACTCTGATGGTGCAATTCTATATGGCAGGATAGAGATATGATGAGTATCGGGAAGAATATCTATACCAAACACTGTTTGTCTCTCAAGAGGGACTCCGTGAATTTCATCTGCAAAGACTTCTGGAAACTCCTTTACTACTAGAACTCATTGAATAGAAGGTGTCTCAACACTAGAGTCATTAACTTGAACGAAGTGATAGACACACCCCTTGGAAACTAACTTTCTCACCTTAAGGTACGAAATAAAACAACCCCTAGGCACTGCTGAACAACTACTCCACTCTATAACTGGCTCATTCGGAAACTAGAACTTAACAACTCAAGTTCTACAATCAACTTAGGCATAACATGCATGAAGCCAGTCCATACCAAGAATGACATCAAAATCTACCATGTCTAACTCAACTAAATCAGCCATGGAGCTCTTAGGATTGATGGAAATGGTACAATCATGATAGACTCTCTCAGCTTGAATTGACTCACAAATAGGTGTAGAAACACTAAAGGGCTCAAGAAGTTTCTCAGGAAGAACATCAAAATTCATCGCAACATAAGGAGTCACAAAATATAGACTCGCTCCTAGATCTAGGAAAGCATAAACATCAAAATTAAAGACCTTGATCATACCAGTGACAACATCTGGCGAATCCTCTTGCTCTTGGTGACAAGAAATAACATACAGACGGTTCATTCCTCTCCTTGCCCCTGAACTAGATCCACTAGATGTAGCTCTATCTGGTGGAGCAACTGAACAAGATTGGGCTCTATTGCCTCCATTACCATTACCTTGTCTGTTCTTAGGGCACTTTGTCATGAAATGACCATTCTGAACTTGAAGCAACTAGTGGAGCCAACATGACACACTCCTGAGTGGGTCCTAGCATACTTAGCACATGCATGAGTCTCATTACCTCCTTGTGCCACACTATCTTGAGACTGCGTAGGTCTAGCTCTGAAATTTTGTGAATTCTGATAGTTGAACTCACCTCTATTACTTTGTGCAGGTTCACTAGGAGATGATGGAGCAAGTCTCTTTTTCTTATGTTGAAAAGAAGACCGATTTGCATTACTCTTTTTTTGCTCCGACTCATTCCCTGATGTCTTAGACTTCTTGTTTCTAAAGTCTTATCTTTCCCTCAGCTTGTCCTCCTCAACCTACTGACCGTGGATCATTAACCTTGCTATGTCCATATCCCCTATCTGCATAGCTGCCTTGCCCTCCTTACTTGACATACGAGAAAACCCAGCAACAAACAGACTCATCCTGCCCCTCATGTTAGCAACCATCTCCAGAGCATAGCGGGAAAGTTGGGTGAACTTAAGATTGTACTCATGAACACTTATAGATTCTTACTTAAGAGTTAGGAATTCTCGTACCTTCGCTTCTCTAAGTTCATGAGGGAAAGAACCTCCCCATGAAAGCACTCTCGAACAAAACCCAACTCAAAATAGGTGCACTCTACGCTCTACCCTTCTTCAATTGGTCAAACCAAATCGTAGAAACATTCTTTAGTTGGTATGCATCTAGTTCCACTCGCTCAGCATCAGCAACATGCATAACCTCAAACACTTTTTGTAGTTCCTCTACAATGTTTTCTGGATCTTTATTGACGTTTGAACCAGTAAAGCTTGGAGGAATCATCCTTAAGAACTCATGAGTCCTAAAAGTGTCAACCACTTCCTCTCAATATTCTCTGTCCAACTTGATTGGTCACAACTAGACTCAATATCCGGATAGCTTCACAGAACCCAGCATTGGTGACATCTCCTTGGGAATGCACTTCTAGTGAATTAGGTACCCCTTGTTCCTCAATGTTACCCCTAGCAGGATGACCTCTGACAGCTCTTCAAGGAGGCATGATGTGAAAGATATGTGCAGGCACAAATTAGAAGGAACTTTTTAGAGATAAACTCTATCGCACGAAATGATTATGGAAGAAGTGAGATATTTTCTAAATGTCGCACCCTCCTAATTATAGATGTGGCACACTTCACACCGATAACTAGGACTCTACAGACACGGCTTTACAGACTCCCTCAGAATCTTGAACTATGTGCTCTGATACCAAGTTTTTCACGCCTCGAGCCTACACCTTGGGCGGGACTGGCACTCGAGAACCATTACTGGTCCCAAGAGGACCCTTGGCCTGGCCTAACCCTCAGCGGAAAACTTATTAAAAAAAGATAAGTTCATGAAATAAACTAGAATGTTATAAAAGAAAACATTCAACTGGCCAATAAGGCAACTCAAGTCTTATGATCAAAACAACTGAAGTGAACAAGACTGATGAACTAATATCTTTCTGCCTATGAAACCTTTAATACAATGACGAATATTGGGACAAGACCCCCGATCATCCTAACAACAAAAATGATAAAGCAATAATAAAGGGATCCTCCGGAAAACAAGAAGGCTTATCAAATGACTCTGAAATGCTTAGCTGGATGAACGAAGCGCTGGATGTTGATCCTTGTTACTTGTATTTGTATCATGAAATGATATAGGACAAATGGCGTCAGTACATTGAATGTACGATCATGTGAGGGGAAATCTAAACAAGACATAATCTTGAAAGAGAACTAAAGAAACTTACATGGTCTCAACTCAACTCAACTCATTTCAATAAAAAGCACTAATATAATTCAATATAAAGAAAGCTTTAAAACATGTAGATAACAACTCAGTGTATTGAAAAATGCAACAACTACTTGGTTTGTATATGAAAATACAAGTAACACTGTGTATATAAGAATACATAAATATCTATGTGCGAGTTTCTCTAACCAAGAACCATCACTATGAGCTATGTGATGATACAACGTCCTGTTTCACGCTAGTAGGGTCATCATATACCTTGCCAGGGGGTATAGAACCTAACTACTAAGTGGATCCACTAGTCTATGCTAAAAAAATAAAGGAATCTGACCCTTTTCCACCCATGTTGGCTACACGGTTTATAGAGACTTTGATTTATCTCAACTCAAACTAGTCCCCACATCGGTTCTCAATACTACTCCCAAAATGTAACTACCTCATATGTTTAAAAACATATCTCTTTCTGTGGTTTGAGATTATTACTCAAAAACTAGCTCAAAAGTTCTCTTGGAAATCGGTGTTTTCTCTCTTGTTTAAATGTGAAAAACATTTACTCTTTGGGAATACTTAGTTCCCATATAATCTTTTGAATAAAATGAACTTCACTCTTAGAGGTACCTAAGAGTGTATAAATCAACTAGAAAACATAGGTACCATTTGAGGGAACTCAAACGGAAAGAAATGGGAAAGGGTAGAGGACCTTGAGTGCCTTAACTACAAAACATGGGTTGGGGAGCACTGAGTGGCGCGGAACCCCATCCCTTTTCCCAGAATATTGGACAAACTTTCTTACTCAGTTTTCGACCCTAATTAATCAAGAATAGAATGGTTTCTTCCCCAATCACTTAGATTTGAATACCCAACAATAGTATACAAGAATCTACTAAAAAACAACCTTAAAACTCATGGGATTATCTTAAGAAAACATCAAAATCTCAACAATCAAGATAAATGAAGGAAACTTCAACAAAACTAATCAAGAACTCAAATCCTTTACTTTCAATAATGTAATTTCGCTGAATTAAATCATTATTGGCGTGTGGGTGAACTAACTCAATGCTCTCACATACCACTTAGGGATCAAACCCTTGGAAAAATCTGCAACGAAATCCTCAAGAACTTCACGAATCTTAACCTTTCTCCTTTTATCTCCTCTTTTCTCTTCTTCAACTCTTTTCAAAAAACCCTAGCGTGAATTGTAATTCTGTAAACTGAATCAATTTAGTTTAGACCCCTAATTAATTACTAAAAAAGAAATAAATCTTATTGGGTAAGGAAAAGACCAAAATACCCCTCTTAAATCTGGATAACGTTCCTTAACTCGACAGCCCAACTTCAAATGGGTACATCTCCCTTATACGAGCTCAAAAATTTAGCAAACTCGGTGGCGTTGGAAAGGTAATTCAAAGACCTTTCATTTGATATCTTGTAGCCCACCTAACTCATCATGTGCTGAAGGTTATGGTTGTTTGAAGTTGACCCAAAACTTATAGTTAGCATAACTTGCCAAAATTTCCAAATTTACTCTTTCCAAAATAGGTTGTTTCTAATTCTAGTTCTTTCTGAGGCGGGATGTTGTATGTTTGCGGCAATCTGATTACTTGAGAGAAAATTTGTCGTAGCCTCTAAATGATTGTGAGACTGTGAACTGCAAACATTGGTAGTATGATCCTGTTTGTTGGATAACTGACAAGGAATAGAGTCATTGGTGTAATGACCCTGCGCAGGGGCACTTGTGATATTGTTGGAATGCAATTGTGAATTGTGGTTGGGCCGACGAGTAGTACGATTGTTGGAAGTGGTGAGTTACCATAGCAGCAGTGATACCATTCTTTTCTTTCTTCAATTCCTCATGGTTGAGGAAGAGCTCATAATCGATTAGTTTCGCATACAACTCATCATATGAGATGATGAAATCTCTTGCTCTAATTGCAGCAGAAACTTCACGAAAGTCTAACCCGACACCACTCACAATTTTCACTACTAGCTCATCATTGGTGACTATAGCACCGACAGTGGAAGGCTTATTACAGATTAAGCTCACTTGATGGAGATAATGATCAACTAGGCAGGAGTCCTTTAATAGTTGCCCGAGTTGGTCATGAAAGCTGAAAATTTGTGTTTGTTGTTTGTTGGCATAAGCTAGGTGCAAGGAGTCCCAAGCACATTTAGCAGTCGAGGAAGCAACCACAGTTGAAGCAATCGTTGGATCGACAAAAGCCATGATGGCATTTTGGATCAATTTATCTTGGCAGACTTAACGATTGTATGCTAGGAGAAGAGCTGTCAATATGGCCGAACAAATCGTGCCCACGAAAGAGCAGGGAAATCTGGGCTTTCCATGTAAATAAATTGTGGTTGCCAACAAGATTTATCGGCAGCTGCGAGACGGGATTGAACTAGACAACAACGTTAGGATTGTTGCCAGTGGAGTTCGCATTCAATACGTTCTTAGGCATGTTAAAAGGGAGCCTGCAGTGGTAGTCAAAGGATCTGGGAAAAACAACTCGATAGAGTTAAGAGGATGACTCTGATACCATATAATTACTTGACCAATATGTAGCAAAATGATCGTTTTATTGATGAATACTAAATTGATACATATACACTAATTAAATAATAGAGACACTATCAGAGAGAGAGTCCCTCCTATGGTGGAAACTAAACCTTTAAACTAGGATTATGAGATAATATCCTCCTAAAGTAGTGGATATAATGCTAATAACCTATGCAATAAAAGTAGTAAAACTGTAGGCAGTAACAACGTTCTAATAATAGATACACGAACGAAGAGCAAAGAACAAAATTCTAAAATTTATTTACAATATCTCCGTACTATTTCCCAAAAATTATCATATTTATGTGTACATTTAATATTAAAATTAAAAACATAGCTCATAGATTTTCTTGTATCTTGAACGACAATTTTTTTTAAAAATAACAACTCATGCAACATATATATATGGTGTCAAATATTCACTATAATAATTTAGAATAAGAGCTAACTCAAATGGAGAGTATACTGTTAATTTAACCCAAGTGTATATCATACCTAGGCCCATTGATCCAATGATATATTACTCAGATAGGGAGAATCCATACAGATTATCAAAACTAGAGTTTAATCTAGTGACTTGTATTAATTTCATCATATATGAAGGAAGGTCTAAAGCCACCACGTGAACATCATACTTCACTAAAATTTAGTCATCCATAGAGAACAAACGTTATTACCACTTCTGAACACTCTCTCTACTTGGGTGGGCATGTATCGTATAGAAAACCTATTCCTCTTCAAGGGTTAGAAGAATCCCTATTTATTGAATAAAATTCTAGTCCAAGGAGGAGAGAAAATGTGCGGTCTTTCGTTATAATAAGACATATACTTCTTCATTTCCTTAAAATAGAAAAAGATACATACTTCTCCCTTTCCTTAGAATAGAAAAAGACATGTAATTATCCCTTTCCTTAGAATTATAAAAGAAATGCACCGCTCCCTTTCTTTAGAATAGAGAAAGACACACTACTTCTCCATTTTCCCCTTAGAATAGGATTCTGAGTTCTTGTTAAATATGGACATCGTAGGTAACACAAAATTTAATTACTAAGTTGTAAGAGCTCGCAAATTGAAAGAACTAGAAAGAGCTAGAATTAGAAAGACTGATTTTTTGGAAATATTAAAAAAATCTGGAAAAATTGGTTAAGTTAAGTTAAGTTTGAGTGTTTGGTCAAATTCAAATAACCATAACTCCTAACTCAGGATGAGTTAGGTCTGTTTCCAGATATCGTAGGAAATATCTTGACATAATCTTTCCTGCACCGCCGAGTTTGAACGATTCTGTGTTTGTACGAATGTGTTATACCCATTGGAAGTTGGGTTGTTCAAATAGGGAAAGTCCAATCCGGATTTTAGAAGGGCATTATGGTCTTTTCACCACCCAATTAAGTTGATTCGTTTTTAGCAATTAAATTGGGGTCTAAACTGAATTTGTTCAGTTTAGACAATTTTACGCTAGGGTTTTTGGAGAAAGAATGCAAGAGGAGAAAAGAGAAGTTAAGAGTCAAGTCAACATAAGTTAAGAGTCAACTCAAGAGAAGTCAAGAGTCAAATTAAGAGAAGTTCATAAAGTTTTCCTAAAGTGTTTTACAAAATGTTTTAACTTTGTTTTAAGACTTGAGCTTTGAGTTAAGACTAAAGTTTGAAGTTCATTTCTTCAAAAGAGTATATCGTGACTATGTATTCCCAAAGAGTAAATGCTTTCACATTTAAGCAAGAAAGGAAACTGAGATTTCCAAAAGAGCCTTTAAGCTAGTTTTCAGCCAAGAATAAGAGTAAAGTTCATTATTCAAAGATTATACGGGAACTAAGTATTCCCAAGAGTTAAAATGTTTTCACATTTGAGCAAGAAAGGAAACTGAGATTTCCAAGAGAGCTTTTAAGCTATGCTTTTGAGTAATTATCTCAAACCAAAGAAAGAATTTTGTTTTTACAAACATATGAGGTAAAGAATATTTTGGGAGTAGTATTGAGCACCAATATAGGGACTAGCTTGAGTTCAGATAACTCACGTCTCCATAAACCATGTAGCCATCATGGGTAATAAAGGATCATACTTTTTAGATAACTCTTTAAGATGCTTTTTAGCATAGACTAGTGGATCCACTTAGTTAAGAGTTCTATATGATGGCAAAGTATAGCACAGTTCTGGCAGCGTGGGCAAGACGTTGTATCACCACTTATGATCAGAGTGGTGGTTCTCGGTTACAGATACTCCCACAGAAACTATATTACTTTATTATACGAGTAAAGTTGAGTTTGTTATTGCATTTTCTTTAACGAACTAAGTTGTTTTCTACTGTTTTAAAGGCTTTATATATATTGCATGTGTTTTATTGTTTTATATTGTGTTAAGTTATTCAGGAGTTGAGTAAAGCCAAGGTATGTGTTTCTTTCAGATTCTTTTCAAGCTTAAGTTATGTTTAGTATTCCAACTCGGATACTCGTACATTCAATGTACTGATGTCAGTTGGCCTGCATCTTATTATGACGCAGACGCAGGTAACCATGATCAACATTCAGCACATCGTTAATCCAATTGAGCATTCAAAGTTTGTTGGTGAGGCTCCTTACTTCCGGAGGATCCCTTTTTATTTTTTTTCAGTATTTAGTTCATTAGGATGTCGTGGGTCTTGTCCCAACATCCATATCCGTTATTAGAGGCCTCATTGATAGACAACTAGTTAGTTCATTTGTCTTTATCTTGCTATTGACTTATGTTCAGTTTTGAGTTGGCACTTTGGCTAAGTTAAATGATTATTTCTAAAACATTATGAGTTTAGTTTGAGACAGTTAAGCTATCTAGCATTTGAGTTCTTTTCTTAATGCTTAAAGTATTCCGCTGATTAAGTAAGCCAGGCCAAGGGTTTGGTTGGGGCCAATAATGGTTCTCGAGTGCCGGCCATATCCAGGGTGTAGGCTCGGGGTGTGACATAGTCTTCCTATTATTGAAATAATTCCAAATAACTAATTTGAATAATTTTTACAATAATAAGTTACAAATCATTCCATTAGAAATTCTTAATTGTATTTCTCTATTTATATTTCAAAATTCTCCATTTAACACTTATGTAATTCTCTATGTTAAGATTACAGATACTAATCAGTAAATTAAATAACTAACGAATTTAGTTCAATGATCAATTTCCTTTAGAGCACAATTTAACTTATTTCATGTGCCGGATTCATAAATCCACTTGCAAGATTTAACAGAATGAAAACTTATAAGCTTCTCAAAAAGGCATATCATCGGTTTCTGTATCGAGACATGGATTTCATCAACTAACTTATTACTTCACCAATATATGTTACTATCATCCAATCTACAAGGCATATTTACCCATCTTAGAATGTCACCTTTTAATAAATCAAAACGATAATTATGTATACAGATCATAATAGTTATCTAAGGATTAAGAACAACTATCTCAATTCGGTCATGTTCAATATATGCAAAATGCAATAGCACAAAAACTTGGAACTATACCATTCTCATAATCAAGTTAAATTATATATAATCTTGTGCTACAATCCTACTGATGGCATATGCAGTTTACATCTTAGTTTGTGAATAAAAAAACTATACTTCTAAGAACAAATTTTTTAATCATCTAGGTATAAGCTAAAACTCTATACACTAAATCATCTACTATATAAGTAAACAGACACCATAAGAGAATATATGATCAATTAAATTTTTCAGTGAAACTGAATAAATAATTAATCTATAATAAATATTATATCTAAACAGATGGTTAATAGTATATATCCCAATAGTGCTTACTCCTCATTGTTCGAGAGCATGATCACATGTTATGAGTTTCCTGTATTTTTCTGTAATTTTCATTTTTTAGATTTTTTTCGTGAGCTAGGGGTTTGGCCTAGTCACATCTATTATATATAGGTTTGTCCTCAAACTTAGTATGTTTCGGCTTATGATGTTGTTGTACTCTAATTTTCGTATCACTTATGATGTTGATGTTGAGACTTATATCTCACTTTTTTGCTATGTTCTCTTTTATTATTCGTCTTTGTATTATGCTTATGTCAAATGACTTGTTTAGTGTCTCTAAAGATACTATTAGGCATGTCATGTCTAGTGGGTAGTTTGAGTCGTGTCTAGTGGAGGTTATTATTTATATGTTCACATATCATTGCCTCTTTAAGCTTGCCATTTACAGGTTATTTCCCTTGAAGGATTACTTAGGTCACTTGTTGGTATGTCTCACGTTCCATTAAAAACATGTGTGTATGCTACCTGTCTGATAAGATATTAGCCCATATGTTGCACATTTTATAGAATATTTGCCTATATGATATTCCTTTCACGAAACATAATTCAGAAAGTTTTATGTTGGTATAGCAAATATTATTTGCTCATAAGCGAGAGATATCCTGAATCGTTTTCTCACATGAAGCGTAACAATGTTAAAATGAACGACTTCATGTAGAGAGTCTAATCTGTTGATATACCATTAGAGAATATGATTGAACTTAAATTATGAGCATGTTGTTTGGATCAAAATACTATAGCATTAAGCGAAAATGAACAAAGAAACCTTGAACGACGGTAACAAAGAGGAAATAATTATAAAATATTCATAATATATAAAATTGCCTTGTTCAATTGACCTAATATGCGTTAATTATGAGAATAATCTTCCCTAAAAATCTTTTTTCTGCAAGAAAGAATTACCTAAATATTTATAAAAAAATATTCTACTTCGATAGACCTATCTTAGAACTCTTGGTATATATTTTCTTCTTGGCATCTATTTTAGGATTCCTTAGTTACTAATTCTCCTAATACCTCTCACCATATATTTTGATCTTACAAAATATTTGAAAGATCCTTAACTTTTTAAACAAATTCTTCTCTTACCATATATTTCAGAAATCCTTAATAAACTAGTAAATGTGAGTTTTCGCCTATTGTAGAGTCCTTTAATATAGGGGGAAAAATTCAGTTAGCATTATTAATGACCTTCGTACTTATTATATATACTAGTTTTTTGACACGTGCGTTGCACGTGATTACCAAATCCAAAAATATATGTAATGGTAAATAGTATTGCTTATTTAAGCGAAGATTCGAATAATAAGCTTAGCAAAAAATAATATTGCAGATTCTTTTGCGAATGTTCAATGTGGATCGTCATATATATCTGTTATTCACGCAAACTTATGAAGATGGTCAATGAAAAATTTTATTAGTTAAATGTAATAATGTATATATTTATTTCAATTTGATGAGGT